>JAJHUR010094164.1:6714-18056 GCA_027495735.1 Lutjanus campechanus | reverse complement strand
ATGGTTACTCTGCTGAGGAGTACCAGAGGATTTACCACTCTGTGGTGGATGACATGCTCACGTATGTAAACAGAACTTTTAAAAATGTTTGGTAGTTCACTGGCTAACATGAATATTTAGTTATTTTAGGCTGGCTTGTGCAAACAAGGATTAACTTTAAAGCCCAATTAAATCACGGTTTCACTTTAAATTTATTTATATTTCACCAAATTTAAACTTTAAAATTCAAAAATTCATTTTTAACTTCACTTTGAACCTTAGTTTAGGTTTTACTCTACACCTATTAACTTTAATTATGTTATTGCACCAAAGTTTTAAATTCCAGTTTAAACTGTGATTTGTTATTGACTTTAAACTTGACTTGAGGAGGTTTCACTTTTAACATGGCTGCCTTTGTGAAATGAACTGAGCAAAAAAATTCTCTGCTGAGCCATCATGAGTAGGCTAACTAGGCTGCCCAAACATTTTTTATTTCTTTTTTTTTTTAGCCAGCTACCAAACTATATAAGATTTTCTTTTCTTTTCACTAGCTAGAAAACAATGCCCCTTTCATCATTTCCATACTCATTAAACTCAATTCAATTTAGATTTACATAAATAAACTTGGATTTACTAAACTGAAAATAGTTTGTTATTGAGTAACAGAGTTCTTTTAAATATAGGTTTACTAATTTTAAACCTGGTTTTGCTGAATTTAGAGTAAAACTAATCTTAGATTACATTAATTTTTGTTGGTTCAACCCAGTGTTAACCTTGCTTTAGTCACATACATCTTTGTAATTTAGCTTTCGTGACATCCTCTTCTCACAGATATACAAGTGGCAGGCTTCGCCCGTACAACCTGCAACTCGGGCGAAGGATTAAGCAGCGCCTCTGGGACAGACTGGGCCGTCCTAAGGTGACCATGGTCGAAAAGTCTGAAGGGATCCAAGAGGTTCAAGAGTCTAGAGTAAACGAAGTCTACCCACCACTCATAGATGTCGACATGTCAGGTGAACCAGACCCTTGAGAACCATTCAAGAATAAAGCACAACATGCACACTAAAGCAAATCTATGATTGCATGCAACAGTAGTGAAGTATATGAAAGAATATTTCACAATTCTTGAACTCCACTTTGATACTGCAAAGCAGCCTTAAACTCCATCTTAAAGCAGCCATCTTCAGCCCAGAATCTCACTGCAGCTTTTGATGTGTCGTAGCATTACCATCCTTCTAATAGACAGTAACATCTAGTCTTCAGGAAACCATCTCCAACACCAACAGCCTCTCCTGCCTGAACAGTCATCCTTCAGAAAACCACTCAAGCTCCACCTGTAGCCGTGAGATAAAGAAAACAGAACCACCAACTCGCATCCTCCAGCAGTCAGCAACAACCCATACCTCTTCAGCTTCTGACACCCAGGCCTTCAGCACCAACTCCATCATCCACCTGCAGTTTTTGCACATTGCCTGCAGCCTCTGCCAGCCATCAGCATCCATGGCCTATTCCTACTGCCATACCATCCCAGCTGTTCCTGTTAGCCTTAGCCTTACCCTACACCATCTGACAACAAGCTGCCTACAGCCTTTGGCTACCCTCCTCAGCTTCCACCTCAGCCTTTGCCTGGTGGTTTTGACTGTATCACCAATGCTACAGCAAACACTCTCAGCACAAACTTCCATCCCCAGCCTCAGTATTCAGAAAGACATCTCCAAGATTGTCCAGCAGGCAGCTGCAGCCACTACATCTGCCTCCAGCTTCTGACAGCCAGCTGCATGTACAGCTATCGATGTCCAGCACCGGACAACTCCTGCAACTATCACCACTATAACAGCTTTTTCCAGCCACCAAGAACCAAAGTAGACCCCTGCCAGTAAACTCTGACAGCCAGCATCAGCTTCCACCTGCAGCTGTAGCCTCACACAGAATGAGGATCCATGAAGCCTCCAGCACCCAGTCTCCATCACCCAGCCTCCAGCACCCAGACGCCACCTCCAGCCTCTCGCCCTGAGTTTCAATGCACTTGTCACCATTCAGCTGCCCAACCTGCAACTTTTTGTGATGAGCAGGTCCAGATTAGCCAGCAGTTTCTGCACCTACACCTATTGACTTCATCAACCAGCAGCAGCCCCAGCATCTGACTCCATAATTACCTCTATTCTGTAATTTAATTGCTTAAAATGTATTTTAATGTATCTTCTCTGTACAGCACTGTGGTGATATGTAAATGTGTTTTGTAAGTAAACTGACTGAACTGAGTTGAATTTATGTTTAAACTTATATTACTGCAGACAGATAAATTGGGTGCTATTTTGCGCAATGACCCGGCCCTATTTAAATGATCCAGTTTGTTATATGGATCTATTCTGTTCCTTTGTTTTATGTTAGTATTCCACACCACGATTTGTGATGTAGAGTAATAAAATCTGAATCTGAATCACTTATACACCCGTATCTGCCCCAAAAAGGACAAAAAAAAGTAATTTTGTGGTATACTTATTAGTATTTCAGAGTTGTCTTTTCCTTAAAAAAAACAATTTAAAACCATTGATGACTCATCTTGCACACAGGGACATAATAATGTTTTCGTCAATGGTTGCCAACAATGAAACGTCTTCTCGCTTATGATGTAGTGGAGCATAGAAGGAGAATAAAGAGGCGTCCCTCTCCCTCTAGTGTGTCCCATGGGACGTTCAGAGAAAACATGAACAGTTGTCAGACACGAGAAACAAATTTTATTTAGTGTATTTAGTATTTAGTAGTGTTTGCCCCACTCGCCCCCGCCCACAAGTTCCTGCTTAGCCCATGACTCTACATTGTGATGACATCACAGATTTTAAATGCCTTATTTTGGCTTGAGAAAAGTCTCACAAATATAAAACCACCACAAATTAAAAATCCATTGTAGAAACAGTCATAACTAATCCAGTTTGCAGTCCTGTCAACAGTAATAGTGCTAATGGTGGCCTATGGGGGAAAATGCTTTTTGGGCACATGGGAAATTTTTTGCTGCAAGAATGCTAGTGGACACCAGGAAACATCTGCAGCAAGGCTGAGCGTAAATGTCATGTCTAGTTCTATTATAGATCTATGGTCTATAACAGAACCAGGCTCAATGAACAAGAGCAGGCAGACGGATGAACAGCGTTCAAGACAGACAGGGAATACAGTAGAGAGAACGTTTATGGACGTTCCTTATGGAAAAGTAACTTTGCTGTGACTCAGCAAGAAAGCCACCTTGGTACTGTAGCCTATTCCCCGTTGTAACACTGGCCATAGCTGCATGTCAGGGGGCAAAACACATAACACGACTGGCTGCTGTAAACACCAATCAATGTCTGGGACAAGTCCATCCTTAGCTGCTTGTTTTTCAGGGAGCACGTCACCAATAAGCTCCAAGCCGTTTCATGGGAAGTTTAAGAGTCACTACTGGTCTTGGACACATTTGGTCACAAGTATTTCTGAATAGCATGAATGTTGCTCATTAATTCTGGTGTATCCCACTGGCTCGGTTGTTAAAACTACCCAATATTCAGTAGCTAAATCAGGACTACTCAAGAAATAAAAAGAAAAAATTGAGTGGGATAAAAACAAATATTTGGCTATAACCAACCTTTTCAGACACTGTGTTTAACAAACAGGATTTCCTGTTTAAAATTGTTTAAGGATGAGTTATAACTGGCCCTGGATGCATTTATCAGATATTAACTTTTTAATGAAACATGAACATTTTCACTATAAAACAAAAACAATAAAAAGAAGAAATATCACAGTCCTTCTTCCACCACTGTCGGATTCACTTTTTTTTTTTTCTGAGACCATCTCTCCCACAAGACCATGTAGCTTTTTTTGCTGTTAAAAATATTGAGCTTGACTAAACTAAAGAGAAGCCTCAGAGTTCTCAGGAAAGCCCTCTCTGTTTACAGCAATTACTCTCTCAAACTGGAAACTGTTTATTGATGCATGTTTAGCTCTTAACTCTGTAAATTCTTTTTGATGTAAACTCAGATTTCACTGGTGTCTGACGGCAGGTTGCCAGAAGAATAAGGCTGTCCGCCTCTCCAAGCTGTTTCAGGGCTAGACAATAAGAAAATTGGGTCGTAGTTATATCACATATTACATATTAAGCTTTTTGAATTCAAGCAAAATGATCTATTATTATCATGCAGAATATGACCAAAAGATCAGCAGATTAATCCTTTGCCATAATCAAAGGAGAATATTTTTCCCTTATACTTTGTGTAACATCGTCTTCTTATCCAACACAGTCCACAAAGGAGACATCTCAGCTCCTGACACACTTAAATCACACAGTCAGCGAGGTGTCAGATAGAAAACTAGACGACCTGGTGAATGATTAAGTCAGTGTGAGTTAAGTAAGGAGGATGCACTGTAAACAATCATACAGGTATTTAGTGGACTCAACTAATCTTTTCTCATCAACATGACATAAATATACAAGTTTTATTTATTCAAGTACATTAACATACATTTTCTAGTATTATTCTTAGAAAACTTTAAGAACTCATAAACACGAGCTCTACTAACTTTTAGTGTTTTGACTTGATGAGTTGAATGAATGTACTGTACAGAGTTCAATCAACTCATTAAATTAAGTTTCTAAAGAAACATGATCATCATATTAGCAGACTTCCCAGCATGCATTGTTTGAGGCTTAAAATTCATAACATATACATATATGATGGAAACTTGCTGTGTGTCTCTAATACACTTTAAGATAGGTCGTGGTTGCTTGTTTTCACAATAATAAAAAAATACTGCAAACCATAATGAACGTTAGCATTAAATTCAGTCAAATGATGTTCATCAGTGTGACTGAACAGTTGTTGGTTCAACTTCATATTTTAAGCTTGTTTTTACAAATACACTGAATTCATATTAATTTGAAAGAAAACTTTATTTGTTTTGAATAATTACAAAATTGCCTCAACTTGTCTTTTTAAATTCAGTCAACTTAGATTTTTCAGGCAGCCCAAACAGTTGTCACATGTGAGGTTTCTAAAGGATTGTGGCCTAAAAAGGGGCTCATAGTGACACTAGTACAAGCTGGTTACTGAGCCCTCCTCTCTCTGAGGACTTTGCAAAGGAATTTATATCAAACATCTATTTTTAGAGCACTGCTCCAATAATTAGGGAGAAACAGCTGGTTTATTTTGGTTCTTCCCAGTATGGCTGTCACCAAAATAGGCATGACTAAGGTCTCAAGATACCATTACAGGGTTTTATTTGGTATAATGTGATAAAAATAGTATCTCCTGTATACACGATTAATTTCTTTTGAACTGAGGTGGAAATGAGGGTGGATAGTATGAGCTCACTGGTAATAAGCTCACTGATCTGATCTGAAATTGTTGTTTCTATTTAACTGGACTATTATGTATTTTGCAACAAGCTATGATATTCAGTTTTAGTCCATATGCTCAGCCTCAAAAACTGAGACAAAAAACAAGAGCATGATATGATTTAATTCGTGTATAATTACCTGAAAATAAGTATTTTCAATACCTTAGAATGAGCTGTTTATGACAGACTCTGACCAGTACTGATAGCAATGAAACAATAAACTTTCACTTGTATTTTTAACAATTATAAATAAATATAAAAACAAACAAAACAAAACAAAAAAAGAAAATGAACTTAGAAAAAGTAAAATGAAATGAAATGAAAATGTTGTACACCAAACCTAGACCAATAGAACTGTGCTAAGCCAACGCCGGGCTAATAATATCGGTGACCGATAAATCAGTCTGGCTCTAATTTATATCTGCCAAGGGCTTGCATCCTCTTTCATTGAGTCTGCCACGATGAACCGCCGTGTTTCTGCAGTAGCTCAGAACTGACAAACCAAAGGCTGTCTCTAGAGACGGCCTTTGTTCAGTTGGTTGCAATCTACAACCTCAGATGTCACTAAATCATACATGCAGGGCCCATTAACAAAAAGTAGGAACAGAGAAAATGGCTTTATGAGTTAGATCTGAGCTCTGAGTCCATAAAATTTAAATCAGCTATCAGAGTGATATTTTGTCTGTAAATATCCTCATTCTTCTTCAGATCACTTCTTGTTGTTTGGGAAAGTACAATTACACAGAAGATGCACTGATTTGACGGTCTGCTCATTACTTTGTTTTTAAATGATCCTGTACAAAAATAGAACAGACACTTAACAGAAACGGCACGTCGTCTCATTTCTGTTGCTTTTACATCACTGACACGCATCATATCGTTAGTTTCTGGGAAAAAGCTGAAGGTCTCCCAAAATGTTCTGATAACCAGGATACTGTTGTTATTATGCTACAAATTGTGGGTGTGTGTGCCAGTGTGTGTTCGTGCCCGGGTGTGCGTTCATCCTGCTGTACAGCTCACTGTGGGAGATGAAGTGTTTCTGAGAAGTGCCCGGGATCTTTCCATAGAAACAGAGTGGGAAGTCAATGTGATGTCCGAGACCACCTGCGGGTTTTCACGGTGGCTTCATTTCTAAATCTTACAGCAAATTACCAGAAAAGACAAACACCTTCAGTCACCCCAGTCAGTTATGACCACTGCTGACAGGAGGCAAAAACATACAGAACCCCCAATATCAGAGCACAGGGACACACCGTGCGTTTCTTTTAGTGTTGTGTAATGAGGATGTTGGGGACTTGGGAGACGTTGAGATGAAGCTGTGCACATTACTGACCCACAAACAAAATCTTATCATGTCATCTTTACATAATTTATTATAGATGAGCAGTTTGTGTGATTTATCAGTTAATCTAAAATGCAGTATGGTTTTTCCCCAATCAACATACCGGTAGTGTTCCATTGATGTGGGCGAGCTAATGAAGCGGATGATTATTGTAATTATGCGTAATTAAAATAATTTGTGATTCAGAGGCTCCCTTTGAAGCTCTGCAAAGTAGAGACGATGACGTACATACAACATGTCGAGAACAATAGCCGAGGAAGTGTTTCCTTTGCATGGTGTCACCTGAAGTGAGGCTGCTGAAACATTACTGAGCTCCGGTGGGTTTTTAAAGTTTTAAACTACATGAACTTCTATTTGTTTTTCATAGTTTATTTATTTATTTATTTTTTTTTGAGAAATTCTACTCTTGAACGTTCTATTGCAGCATCACACTTAAATGCAGGCATCATGAGGCTTTAAGTCAAAGGGATAGTTAGATATGGGGTTGTATGAAGTACTTATTGATAGTCAGTTTATTACCTTGCAAAAAACGTATTTTAGCCACTTTAAAAAGCAATAATGAATACCAGTTTAAGTGTACGCTATATTTAGAGCACTTTCACTGCTTTACTTTGCCATCAGACAGTGTTTTCCAATAGGAAACCACCGTTACGCAGGCCAAATGTCACTCTCCTCAAACCAACCTAACTGCATAGGCAAAATCAGCCATTTTATCTCACAGAGCACAGGAGTTCCTGGTCTACCGCTGCCTCAATCTGCTAGTTTGTTTGCATTATTTTGTGACTTTGGTGTTTTAAGAGGATAGTTCAGATTCACTGAAGTCACACAATAACACAACCAAACTAACAGATTGTGCCTGTGATGGAACGGCAACTCGTGTGTTCTGCGAGGTAAAATGACTGATATTGCTTATGGAGTTTGGTTGGTTTGAGGAAATCATTTGTCTTGTATAACAGCAGAAAAGGCTGTCTGAGGACAAAGTAAAGTAGTTTAAATATTCTAAATAAAGCACACACTGACGTTGATTGTTTTTGTTTTTTCTTTTGGTGGCTAACATACCTTTTTGGTGCAGATGCTGTCCACTGCAGTTCATTGCTTAGCTTCCCTGCTGATACTGTCGATCAATAAGTACTTCATACATCCTCATACACTTCAAGTAATAATAAATATATAATATAAATATATTCTGAATAGCATTAGTTGATCATTTTGTCCCTCTCTTTTATTTGTTGAAGCTCATGGTTCTCCCACACAGGTGTTTTCACTTATTGTCTAATCACGGCCTCTTCTCAGGACTGTGTGGATGCGTGCAGACTTAAAGAAAACATCTTAATACTTCATCCGCTGCTGCTGAAAATTAAACTTGACAAAAAGGCATCAAAATGTTTTTGAAAGATTTAATGTTTTTTTTTCTTCTTGTTTTTCCTTCTTCAACAACATTGTTATACTATCACGCACAATTTGTTTGAATTATTCCAGCTGTGAACAGCTTCTCCCTTTCCTTTGTGTATTGCATTGTGGGAGAATAGCGTCCATCGATTGCACACTGAGAAATCAGCTGGGTTTTATTGTGTCACTTTTACCAGTGTGAACACACAATACTCAAAACCTGCCATGTATGGCACTGCTACAAAGCTTTAAGTCTTGCCACTGCATGTAGGAAAGCATCCGGATAGCTCCTTTGAAAAACAGGATGTTGCCTGGAGAACAGTATCGTTATATCACAGTTTTCTCGGAAAGATGAGAAAGAAGAGACGAAGACATTATCAAGGCTCGTCACCTGCAGGGTATCCAAGTCTGTCCAGAACGTATCTGAGTCTCAAAGAAACTTCCTGTTTGTTTTGGTTTTCACTCAACATTAGACAACATGTCCATCTTTACAGCTATCAGCTTTGTGTCCTCTCAGTCACCCTGAAACCTCAGCTAATCCCCCAGAAGTAAAAATACAGCAGCTGCCTGCCAGCAGTCTGGCACAGTCACTCTGTGTTGATACTTTCACCTCTTTCCTCCTCGTTCCCTTTGTTTTCTGCTTCAGCTCTCACCGAGGCTTCATCCAAACACAGGAAACACAGGAGGGAAACTGAGCATTCATCTGTGGAACCACACACAAATACAAATACAGTGTATAAATATATAGTGACAAATAATAGAGCACACACATACTTAAAGTCCACCTCCAGTCATGTTTTAAACAATATAAAATGCTCTACAAGAAGTAATAAATTGTGTCTCACGTGTTCATTTAGCAAAATAAAGGCAAATACCTTGTTAAAATGGATTCCATTTAGCTCTACAACATGCCTTCATTTAGTATTCAAGGATTCATACATATGCAAATCGTCCCCGCCCTCTCGCCATCCCCTTGATTAACGGGATTGCTTCCTTAGATTTATGACATCATATACCCAGCCTGACTTCATCTGTTTTTCTGCCCTTGCTCACTACGGTTTCAAAGCAATGACATGGCGTTTACTGCTTATTTTGTTCCTGATAATGTCTCATAACTCTTGAAAAACAACACACGGACATGTTAACACGGTTAAAAAAACAATGCGATTTTCACTAGACGGGGTTTTTAAGGTTTTTGGTAAATGGTAGTAACCACTGTGAGTTGTACCACCTTAACAACAAACAAAACAGGAGTCAGAAGGTGATACACTGAAGTAGTAGAGAAGTTAGCCTTCAAGGCTTTCTGACAGAAAGCCCTTTGTGGGTATGTTTAGAGAGGGGAAAAATTATAGTTTGAGTTAAAACAGCAATTTTTAAGCCCTGAAGACTACCTTCTCCTATAGAGTATAGAGTAACATCAAGTGTAAATACTAAGGTAACTAAAAAGTGTACTTAAGTACAGTACTTAAATGAATAAACTTAGTTGCATTCCATCACTGATAGACCTTTTCCACAGCAGCCATACTGGAATGAATCAGTAGTGTAAACACAGGTGTTACCAGTGATACTAACTAAGGTCCCATTACAAACAACATTCATTATATTTCAATGATGCTGGGTCACTGGAAAGACTGCTACACTAAATGGAACAGGACATTGGTTAGTATCATTGCTAATACCTGTGTTTAGACAACTAGTTCATGTCAGTATGGCTGCTGTAAGAAAGGTCTGTTGTCAGTGATAATCCAAATTTGCAGTTTGATTGACATGCATCAGTCTAAGTATTGTACAATAAGTATAAACCGGCTACAGTTTTTTTCTTCACCTCAGTTTCCTTTCCTTCTTTTACCCCAGGTAACTTTTTATTCGTTACTTTCCTCATCCCATGGAGCACTATTGGGGAACCTAACACCATGCTAACATTTGCTAATTGGTGCTTAACACAAAGTACAGCTGAGGCTGATGGGAATGACATGAGGCAGCAGGGGAATAAAGACAAACACTCCAGCATGTTAGCTGATAGTCATTTTATTGAACAGAAGAAAAAAAAGACAACTCAAAATGAGTGTGCTAAACTGTGGTTCTTCATGTTAAAGCATTGAAGCTCATCACTAATAAAGTGCACTTTCAGTTTACAGCCTAATGGAGACTCCAATTCATCTCCTCCTTCCCTCCCACAAGCTTGATCAGATCCCACCTGATGCAGCAGGACTCTGCGCACCTGAACTCTTCTAGGTAGAACACTATCACAGTAAGATAATATAAGACCAAGTGCAACAACTGAGCATCTCAGTGAGGGCGAGTGCATAAGTGTTAATGGAAGATCGGCGCATTAAGAGTCTCTTTCCTGTCACCCGAGTCTATTCCTGCTACTGTTTTCTATCCTGGCTCAGTTCAACCCAGTGAAAGCAACAATATGTCAGATGGCGACTTCTGCACAAATGTGTTCAATTATGTAATCGCGTGATTGTAAAATAACAGTATTCCTCAACAGGGTTTCATTAATGGTCAGCGTGATGCTAAAATCTTTGCCATGAGCGTCTCTTAACATTTTAAGATCTTCGCTTTAAAAAAATATTTTCCTATTTCCAGAAGTGTTTTTTTTCTACATAATATATATGTACAAGTTGTATCTTTACAAAGAAAATAATGTTCTGTTAAAGTTGCAAGGTCAGCATCGACTCCAGTTTGGCACGTTTTCCTCGTGACTTCACCCAGTAACAGACTAAATGGAAGAGACAGCAGAAACAAGTGCATTCAACAGCCTGAGTTTCACTATTTTCACTTTCAATTCTGCCTTTCAGACGCAAAGCTAGCGAATTAATCCTATCCCTACCTCCTATTTATAATGAGATGCTGTTTGAAATGGTAAATCCTCTCATGTGCAACAAATAGGAATGTCATTCACATGAAAACAAGTTGTTTGATGTCGCTCTAGTCTACAGGGCATGGCCACAGAGCCTGGGGAACGGGTTGAAGAGAAAAACATCCACAGTACAAAGAAGGGATATCGTATGAGTTAACATTGAAGCTTGAATTTTACCTCTAAGGGAGTTATGTTTCCAATGTGCTACATTTGACACACAGAATTTACACCATCAAAGTCAGAGACAAACTGAGAGAAAACTACTGACATGAGGATGGAAAAACAAACAAAAAAACAAACAAAACAATGCCATGTACAGCTACAAAAAAATAAGGATGAAAGAAGGTTGTAGCTAACATCCCAGCACGTGATAAGGGAAGAGGGGGGGGGGGGGGGGGC
>JAJHUR010094163.1:0-21153 GCA_027495735.1 Lutjanus campechanus | reverse complement strand
GGAGACTTTAGTCCAACCAAGCAGAGGTTGTTAAAGATAACAATAGCTCCACATTTCTTTTGCGTCATCCTCAGTGCCTATTATCTTTTGGTCTGTTTTCCATCCTCATCGTTACTCTGCCGCACCCTCAGCTGCGTTTTTAATGTTGTTTTCTCTTGTTTCTGCACTGTTAAGATATTTTTTCCACTCGTAATTTGTCTGTTTTCCAAAAGTAGTGTGTATAGTGTCACAATTTAGATTGGATGAATGGACAGAATTTAGACATTTAGATGAGTAAAAATCAACTCTTTTCAGTTACACTTTATTTTTCGGTACATTAAGACATAACACTTACTTTAACACGTACTTTAAATTAAATTAGACAAAAACTAGAAATACTATGTTCTTTATTAGTCAATTAACAAACACAGCTATACCCTAATTAGACATCTTACACCTAACAGCAAGACATAACAAGCTGCAGCTTTTTTTATTATATTAGACAAAAACTAGAAATAATATATTTATTAGTCAGTATTAGACCCTTCATTAAACTCTTATTAAACTTTATCTGAGGGTAATTGAGGACACATTACAACAGAACTGCAAACTAAAGTGAAATCACTTATCCACTACTGGAGAGGCAACTGCTTTGTCTGGTGCCACACAACTGGCAGAGTAGCCATGACCGATGCCTACTTCCTTGATCACATTATCTGCCTACAGTATTACAGTATGTGCAGTCACCCATACACAAAATATTGGTAGCTCTGGTTCACATATTGTTTTCAAATGGTTTTAAATAGTTTACAGTACAGATCTGTCATAATGTATCCAGGGTTGTAGTGCTAAGAATCAGAGCACAGCTATGACGCACGCATGCATGCACATTCGTGATGCATGGCCTGCAGTTTCAACAACGGGCACTGCATTTAGGACACTGCGTTTAATTTGCGGAATGGGTGGGCAGGATCATAAAAATGAACATTTCAATTAATAGTGGATTGGTTGTGGGGGGGGGAATGTGGTGCATTTTCACAGTAAGAGAGACGCTGTGCACGCATTTACGCACAAAGCACAGCAGTGCAACTTCATTGATGATTTAATTCTGTTTCCTCTGTGCTGTCAAGTTTATAACTACAGTTTTTTTTCTGAAATATACTACATATTTGCTGCAGGTGGATGATTTATGCATACAGATTCGGATGAACTCAGAGCCCATCCTCACATCACATCACTACTCTTATATAGAACATGGGAGCAATGGCAGCTGTCTGTTTGGCGCCATACACTTAAGTAATAATTAGATCTCAGAATCATCGATCTTTCAATCTAACAATGTCTAATAATGGTCTAATAGGGGGAAACAGTACACTTTAGTTTCATAGTTCTGTTATCATGTGTCCCTAATTACCCTCCAAGAAAGTCTAATAAGGGTCTAATACTGTCTAATAAATATTATATTATTTCTAGTTTTTATTTAATTTGATACGCTTTGTTAATGTACTGTAAAATAAAGTGTGGCATGTTTTTCTTATGTTGTGGAGTTGTTGGTGTGTGTGTGTGTGTGCGTGTGAGAGGCAGTTTGTACCTCAGCTGTGCATCTTTTGGAGAGTTCAGGCTTGTTTTTGTGTGTGTGGGTCACAGAGACTCTGCTCACAGCTGGCTCCTCTCCAGACGTAGGAGAGACCTTTCTCCTCTCTCTTCTCCTCTCTTCTCCTCTCGTCTCGTAATGTCAAATCTCTCCATCAAGCCTTCGTTAGTGGCCGTTGCCTTCATTACCTCGTGGCTGCCCCTCCACTCTCGCCTCCTGCTGTCTGCCTGCCTGCTGCCTGTCGCCTGCCCTCTCCAACGCCCGTGGCCCGCCCCCCTCTTTAACTCTTCCACCTCCCCTACTCCTTAACTCTTCCAGGTCTCTTACCCTGTGCTTACCCCCTCTTTTCCCTGCTTGCCTCCCTACAGAGGACTGTGACTGTGAGGGCTATTTCAATGGACAGTACATAGGTGAGAGCGTGCACATCTTTCTCCACCTCCTTCTCCCTTTCCGCTCTATGCCTGCTGCAGCCTGGCTGTGCGCTGGTTTCCCGCGTGCTTTTGGGCTTGGGGTCAAAATGACTGCTTGTAAGGTTGACCTGTCTGGGGCTGGGGGTTGAGGGCTAAGCGGAAGGTTCCCAAGGGTCAAGAGATGGGGTGAAAGACGAGGCCAGAGGAGGAAGCTTGGATGAAGGTACATGATTTATTTGGGCAAAGGAAAAGGTCAGACGTATGCAGATGTACAAAAAAATAAACCTGTTACAAGTGTTTGGTATCAAACGTACGAGGAAAAAATGTGTAGGAAGCATCGTCTCACACTTTTGCAGGTGCCAGTAACAGATCTGCCTCTTCAGACACTCCAGTGCATAATTAGAGTGAGCAGATAGTTCAAAGTATCAGATATCACAGCTTGGGCAAAACAAACTAGAAAAGTACTATATCATTGGGAGCTACTTGTAGGGTAAATGGAGACAATCTGTAACTAGTAGTAGACTCACTGTAATGTGATAGTTTGGATCATTTTGAAGTGGGGTTGTATTTATCCGTATTCAGTGTATTACCTACAGTAGATGGCAGTCAACAGGCCCTGAGTCTGGAGCAGCAGCAGCAGGAGTACCAGTGTAGCACTGTACTGCTCTGGACAGGGTCTAACCAAAACTTACTTTAAGCAACTAAAATAAATATGTACGCAATATTTAGAATATTCTCACTGCTTGACCTTGACGTCAGACAGCCTTCTCCAATGGTTTTGGACTGTTTTATAAGCCGTTGTATCGCTCTCTCCAAAGCCACCAGACTCCTTTGGCAAAAACACTTAATTTCATCTTGCAGAACACAGAGGTGGCTCGTTTACCACTGCCTCACTCAGATACCGTATTCTCCCATTACTGGCAACATAGCTACAAAATGGGCAAACGAGGCCAGCTGCATGGTCGCTGTCAATGAAGTGTTGCTTAGTGCCACGTCATTGTGATGGTGAAGAAAGTTGAGGCCAGCTCATCCTTGATTTGTAATGACACAGCGACAAGTGTCGGATTTAGTCTCTGGCTACCTGTTGCCAGCTTCCATTGAAAATGACCTGCAGCCTGATACTTTGTTGCTGGTATTCTAAACATACCATTAGGTTATGTTTATTTATGGAACTGAAGTCACAAAATAACACAAACTAACTGATAGTGGCAGCGAGAGACCAGCAACTCCCTGTCTTACAAATTAAACTTAATGTTTTTGCCAAAGGAGTCTGATGCTTTGGAAAGACCAGAGGTTTGCTTTCAGAGAAGGGTGTCTGATGTCACGTCAAAGCGGTGAAAATATTACAAATAGAGTGTACACTTGAACTGAACTTTTTTTTTAGGTGGGCCTTTTTTTTATAGGTGGCTAACACATTTTGCTGCTGACCCTGTCCACAGCAGCACCTTGCTTAGCTTCGATGCTGGTGCCCCTCTCTGCTCCTCCAAACTAGGGGTGTGTCAACCTCCATCACCCGTAGACAATACATAAGTGCCTCATACAACCCCACTTCACACAAATCTGAGCTATCCCCTAAACATACACTTTAATAATCATTTGTTATGCATGAATATTCACTTGGTTTGAAATGAAGCTGTTTTTTCAAGATAATTCCTATTTTCTTACTCCTAATTTAGTACCAAATTATGGTTCTTTCAAGGGGACTTTACTGTTATTAGGAAAGTGCAGACCTGTAAATATCCCCATATATGACTATAGTGATGGTGAATGTTGGTACTTGTTGCATTTAAGTAGGTAGGCCGGCATTTTATGTTGCAATTCAACAGGCTTTATTGAATTCAAATTGGGGTGGAGCAAATACATTGGTCCCTTTTATCCTCAACCCCTCTCTAGCCTTCCACTGACCTCCCCTCCCTCACCCTTCTTCAGCCCAACCTGACCCCCATTGACTCCTCCACCTCCTCCTGTGAGCTGCTGGAATGATGATGAGCACAAGGAGCGATTCAAACACAGCACCTCCTCGCTGTAACACCAAACACGTTGTTGAAGCAGTATCTGTGCTTCCTCTCATGCACTCTGCTTGGAGCTGTAAAACCCTCCCTTTTCCATCCCTCCGCCCGTCCGCCCGCCCGCCCACACCCTCTACCTTGCAGTGTTTGGATCCTCCTAAACCTCCCTCCTTTGCTCCCACCCTGCATCCAACTAACCGCCCCCGCTGCTGTGCTGTGGCCAGTGCACTGCTTCCCCCTTCCCCAAAACACCCTCCCTGCCCCCACCCCACCCCACCCTCATGAGGGCCCTGCTGCGTTGGACGCATTGCACACTCAACCAGGCACGTTTGCTGCTCGTTCACCCTGTGTGGAGGTGTGAGGCTGGGTTGTGTGATGCTCTAACGCCAGTTATAGTCTCTCCTAAGTGTAAAGCAGTGGCGCCCTCCTGTGGCCAGGTGTTTTCCTGGGAATTTTATTCAGGTACAGTGCCCGGCTCATTCCCTCAGGTACACACCACTGACGGGGGATACAGACAGTCCTGGCCATGGGAGACCCTGATTTTCAGTCAGTCTGTGGTGTTTCTCAGGGCCAGGCTGTCCTGTCTGTCCTGCCTCAGCACTGTAGCCTCGTTCAGAGCAGCATGCCTTGTTTGGACCATAATGTTGGAAAATGATGATGTGTATTTGGGTCACTGATATGTTTTGAACTGCTGAAAGAGTCTTCATCATTTTTTAAAAGAATGAATTGGAAGAATGTTTGTTTAAAACAGAGTCTGCTTCAGTCTCAGGGTTCACATGGGGCCGTATTCACAAACATTGTTTGAATCCTCTCAGAGAGTTCCTCACTTAGCTTAAACATTTCTAGCAAGGAGTCCTGGCTTAGGAGTGATTTAGGAAGCTTCTCAGGGCAACTCTTCATCCAACTTAACATTTTTCTTGTCAACTGGATGTCTTCAGTTTAAGCCATTAGTTGACTAGTCGTTCTACGTTTATGATATTAATTAAATTATTTAAAGATATACTTTTGGGACACAAAGCAAGCTGACTGTTAAAGGTTGCGACAGATCCATTGTTGCATTTTTCCAAATATCTTATTGTTGTGATCACTTTCACTTCTGGTGTTATAGTGTTATTGCGTTAGGTGGAAGATTTATCTGTCTTGTCTGGTTTTATTTTCTTTTTCTGAAACATGTAGTAACATTGTTAAATGCTGTATAAATTAGGTTTATTATTATTATGAGAGCGCATCACTAATGAGATCAATCACAAACGTGATTCCTACACAATCTAATCTGTAGGGTTTCATTGACTCACTGTCATTCAGCATTTGGAGAATATTTCTCCACGTCTGTCTTTCTGCCATTTTCTCCTCTGCTTAAGAAACTCTAAACCCTGTTAGAAGTCCTCCTCACTACTCTTAACAGTTTTTTTTAGCTTTCACGCTCTCTTAAGGGCTAAGACGCTTTGAAGATAACTTTTATCTTTACCAGGATCTACTCTTAATTGTGAGGGGAAAATCTTAGAAAATGTCAAAATTCGAAGAATGTCCTTCAGATTTCACCACTAGAAGCAACTCTTTGTACTAGGAAGCTTTAGGAATACGGCCCCTGATGTGTTTACTGTCGGCTGCATGTAATCCAATGTTCAGTTGAAGCATGACGTCTGATTTCAGCTAATATCTCACACTATCAAGTATTTACACTTCAGATAAGAGTGAGCTATTTTCATCTATGTGCACTATTTGCAAAGGTTTTTAATGCATGATTATCTCGGGTTGGTCTTGAATTTATTCAAAACATGTTTGCTCACTGCACTCTGTCTTTAAATGCAAAAAGATTCTATTTGCATCATGGAAGTAAAGTACTGTACTCATGTTAGGTAATTTTGTGTAATAATTTTCTGGTTCATGACAATCTGACCCAGTACCTTTTTTTTTTTTCCTTTCTGCTCCTTCTTCCCCACCGTCTCTGGCCTCGCTGTAGCTGGTTTACGGAGGAGTTTTCGGCTGAGTCGCAAGGATAGGCAAGGATCCTCCGGAGAAGGTTCAGATCCTGGAGACCCCGACTTCCTCACGTATGAAGAGGTGACACGGTACCAGCAGAAGCCCAATGAGAGACCCCGTCTGGTGGTCCTGATAGGTGAGACTGAGCCACTGAAAGGCACAAATATTCTCCTGTGACCATAGTGACACCTAGTGGATCCAACTGTGTGTTGCAACACACTGATGACCAATTTCTTGCAGCTTTTTCAACACAATGATGTTTGTTAAGTTCACTATCTTTTTTTCCTGTCTCTTCTTTAAACACACAATCGGATTACCAAGGTTCTCTTGGAGCACGAATCAATGAACTCAAACAGCGGGTCATTGCTGAAAACCCACATCGTTTTGCAGTGGCTGTACCACGTGAGTTACCCAACATCTATATGCACTGTAATAATAATAATAATACCCCAATTCCAAAAAATGTTGGGACACTGTATAAAATATAAATAAAAACAGAATGCAAGTATGTATTCCTGTATTCAGTTGAACATGGTACAATGACAAGAAATTTAATGTTCAAACTGATAAACTTTATTATTTTTCATAAATATACCTCTCATCCTGAATTTGATGCCTGCAACATGTTTCAAAAAAGTTGGGACAGGGGCAATGCCTAAAACCAACATTGAATGCCTGTGACCTTCGATCCTTCAGGCATCACTGCGTTAAAATATACATTAAAAACCCTCATAATTGTAGAAAGAAATACTACACAGGCTTGGTAACAAGTTAGAATACCATTCTCAGCAAACACAGTTTACTGATGCATCTGTAAATGCAGATTAAGACTCTACCATGTAAAGAGAAAGTTAACAAAATCCAGAAACGTTGCAGACTTCTAAGGCACGAGTTCATCTGAAATGGACTGACAGAAAGTGGAAAAGTGCGCCGTGGCCTGACAAGTCCACATTTCAGATTGTTTTCGGAAATTGAAGATGTTGTGTCCTCCGGGCTAAAGAGGAAAAGGACCACCCAGCGCTAACTTTAAAAGCCAGCATCTGTGATGATGTGTGTTCGTGCCCATGGCATCTATCACATCTGTGGAGGCCCTATTAATGCTGTGAAAGGTAGACACAGGTTTTGGAGCAACATGTGCTGCCATCCAGACATCTTTTTAAGAGATGTCCCTGCTTATTTCAGCAAGACAATGCCAAGACACATTCTGCTCATATTACAACAGTGTGACTTCATAGTAAAAGAGTTCAGGGACTAGACTGACCTGCCTGCAGTCCAGACCTGTCTCACATTGATAATGTGTGGTGCATTATGAAGCACAAAATCTGACAATGGAGACCCTGGACTGTTGAGAACTTGAAGTCGTATATCAAGCAAGAATGAGACAGAATTTCACTTTCAAACCTTTAACAATTATTGTCCTCAGTTCACAAACACTGAGTGTTGTTAAATGAAAAGCTGATGTATGATGGTGGTCACATTTGTCTCAGTCTCAACCTTTTTGAAACACATTTCAGGCATTAAATTTGGAATGAGTGTATATTTACAAAAAAAAGTAAATCAGTTTGAACGTCAAATATCTTGTCTTTGTACTGTATTCAGCTGAACATAAGTTGAAATGTTTTTACGCATCACTACATTATGTTTTAATCTACATTTTAAACATCCCATTTTTTTGGGAATTTGAGTTGTACTAGTACTTCTACTACTACTACATACTATAACTATTTATTTAGCACCTTTCAAACCCCCACAAACAAGGACAAATGAAAGAAGCAGGAGAAGTCAGTAAAGATAAAATAATTGATTCAAGTACACATACAAGAGCAGATAAAATAGTTAACAGATAAAATTACGAAGATAAAGCCAAATGGTAAAAACTAAGTGAATCTTGAGAGTTATTGAATTTTCTAGTTTAGAGTTCATGAGGTGAGTTATTCCAAAGGGTTGCAGCCTTAACAACAAAAGCCCTGTCGTCTGTGGTCTTGACCGAGGAGTAGCTAACAGGTCCTTATCAGACGACCTCAAGCTACAGGGAGTAGTGATTTAGAGGCTCAGCCAGGCAGCTCTGTGCCATATTTTAAAATCAGTTCTTGAACAGACAGGCAGCCAGTGAAGGGGAGCTAAAATAGGGGAGATATGATCACGCTTTGATGATTTGGTTAAAAGTCTGGAGGTTATACTTATCAATGAGCCAACATCACACTACACATAGAAGTAAATCCCTCTTTTGTGTTTCCGCAGATACCACCAGGCCCAAGAAGCCTCATGAGAAGGAGGGTGTGGAGTACCACTTTGTCACCAAACAGCAGTTTGATGCAGATGCTTTGAACAACAAGTATGTTTACAATGATACTCTGTTGCTTTTGTCTAAACCAGGGGTTCTCAAAGTGTGGCCCACAGGCCAATGACAGCCCTCAGGAACAGTTTGTGCAGCCCTCAAACGTGACATGAAATTTGGGTGACCAGACATGATGAAAAATTCAGGACAGTCCCAAAATGCAAGCAGCTGTCCTGAATCCTGTCCTGTTTGTCCAGAAAATTAATTGCCTAGATAATATGAATGAGCTAAAATAGGAGCTGTCTGTATGTGGTGTAGGCAATAATTCCTGCTTTTAGTTCTTAAAAAATGTCACATTTCCTTTTTGTAAAATATGTCAGAGTGTTACTGATGTGCTTTCACTTGTCTGTTGCACTGACATACCAGATTGTTAATGTCATTCAACCTGTTTTAAAACAGATGACAGAAAGTGCAGCTGCCACTGCAAGATGAATATAAAAAATGTGTTTGTGAGCTCCCACAGCTTAAAATGACTGATCATAAATCCTGCCAAATTCAAATTCATAGATTTTCCTGTGCTGCCATCATTTAGATAAGGTAAGATATATTTTATTGTCCCTAAAGGGGAAATTTAGCTTGGGCAAAAAAGCTGCCCACAGCTGCACTCCACACAGAACAAAGTCACAATATTATATTACAGAAAAATACAATAAGAAACCGTATTGTACAGAAGGACGGTGCAATAGTACACCAAAACACAATAATAGATACATATGACCATATGAAAAAAAATTTTTTTTATAAAATACAATATTATAAAAAACTGCAAAGCAACCTAAAATGATGCATGAAAATCATCAGAGAGTAAGGAAACATGCTAAGTTATAGAATACTCGCTTCTCTGACAACAATGCTACAGCTGCAGTGTCCTTTGAAATTTCTATTCTAACCCATAAGTTGTGTTATTATTTGCCTCTTTCTAATTAATTAGTTAATATTAATGCTGAATGTTTGCTGAATGACTAAGTGTCTGTTTATGAGTTGTAATAAATCATTAATAATCTTTTAGGAGGATTAAATGTTTATAACAGTTCAACTGAGCAATATGTTAAAGGAGTCTGGCAGGTAGTCGCTGAACTACAAGAGTGTGTATTTTCAGAGCAGCGGGCTTTTGTTTTCAGGATAACAGGCTTAGCTTTACACTGACAGACAACTGACAGTTATAAACAGCTGACCAACTGGAGGACTTGTCGTCAGGTGTTCTTGTCAAAATACAATGTTGTGCTTGTCGTGCACTCCTGCAAGTGTTCCTGCAGTCTACCTGAGCTTCCTCAAGGCTGGGTTGGAGGGGACAGGGGAAAACAACTTGCTTCAACCATAGAGTGTATGTTAAATAGGATTTCATCTATCTAATATACAGCCTGTGGCTCCAACTCACTATTTGGACTGCAGTACTAATTTCTGGAAGAGCAACTGATACATGCTGCTCCTTTATGCTGCTATTTATACTGCAGTCATATTCTGGCTGCTTAATCTGGCACATTGTCATAAAAACTTTGAGAACCCTTGGTCTGAACTTACATGATTTGTTTCCTGCTAAAGTTCTGTTGTTTCTCTGCAGGTTTATAGAGCACGGGGAGTACAAGGAGAACCAGTACGGCACAAGTATAGAGGCTATCCGCTCTGTACAGGCCAAGAATAAGATGTGTGTGGTGGATGTGCAGCCTGAGGTAGGGTTCATGTTCCAACCACTGAGCACATCTTGTTTAATGTGGATCCAGATGTATCAACAGTGCACTATCATAACATGTCAGGAGCAGCAGATCCTGCAGGCAGCAGCAGTTTGTTGACTGTTGGAGTGGATGAGGGCAGGCAGTTGCATCAGATCTGCTCACAGTTCACTTTCTCCTCTCGTGTCTGATGCTTGACCTCTGTTTGCTCTATTGTATGTAAATCCTCCACCACTCCAGGCCCTGAAGAGGCTGCGGACGGCCGAGTTCAAGCCCTACGTAATATTTGTCAAACCTCGGGTTCCCGAGAGCAGACGTCGCCGCAGCGCTGCCACTTCACCAGGAGGGGGAGAACACGGCCGTATTACAGTGAGTTCTGAGTTTTCTTTGTGTGTGCAACCATCTTATAATGCCCAGGTATTTGTATTCAGGAGGTAATCGGTCACTGGCAAATGTATAACATGAAATGGACAAACTGAAAAATGTACTGCAGGTTGGTAAATATTGGAAACAAAAAAAAAATCAGTCTCTCTATGCTTATAGCTTTTATAAATTAGTTTCTACATCTACCTTCTTAACTCACTTCTTATAATCTGTTGGCCGAGGGCTGGCTTTACCAAATTTGAAACATGCAAGCTTGAAATAATTTCCCCTTCTCATGCTTTTATTGAATCAAAACAAGTTCTTGCAGTCTGTACATGAGCGTGCAAGAGTACAGCAGTACTTAGAATTTATCTGCAAATTGCAAGCAACAGTTATTGTGAAACACAATTCAGCCACCATTTTCAGTCAGTGTTGTTTAGCTAAACATGTTAGACACTTTTAGCGGGAGCAGCCAAAAGCGCCATTACAGTTATGGTCTCTGTGGAGCCAGACTGTCTCACTGGTGGAGGAGGATTCAACCTTCAGGTCCTCCATAGGAATTATGTTAATGTAATGCATCCTTCGGAGGTTTCCGTGTCTGTTCTCTTCATTCTGAAAGAGAAAATATTCCTACTAAGCTGTTTACATGGTTAATGAAACTGAATATTTCACAATATTCCCATTTACATGCAGCCATGCAAAGTTTAACATAATTACGTACATCTTATTATATACATTTTTTAATAGTTGCACATGTCCAAAAACCTGTTGATATCAAAGTATTTCAAAATGTTTGAAAAGGTGTGTTTCCCCTTCTGACCAAAAATGTGGATTTTTCTTTTGTGCATCTCCACCCCAGTGTATGTATAGCAAAATGCTAACCAACTAGCGAACTAACAAACAATTAATGTAGATTAGCTAGCTTGCAAGTTTTACTAACATTAGCTATAGATGTTTTGTTTTTATATTTTTACCAGAAATTTGCGCTTAGTTAGTTAACTTAAGATACATGGACAGAGGTTCCATCAGGTACCAAGCTTGCTCAACTCTTATTGGAGCACAATGCCAAAGGAGGCGGGCTTAAGAAGGGTCAATTCAGAAGCGAATGTGCTGTAAATATGTCCAAAGAATGTTTGAAAATCTTGAATAATATCTGCATATCCTAATTGAAAAATGCTACGTCAGGATTATCCAAACTGAACAGGCTGTTTACATGACACATACTAAAGTCACAATGGTGTCATATTCAGAATAATAGTGGAAAATTAGTGTGCATGTAGTAAATGTAGTCGTTGTGACTGTGTGTTTCTTTGTGTATAAATCATTTAATTTGCTCTCTGCAACAGGACGAAGACCTCCAAGAGATGCGTCAGTCTGCCATTCAGATCGATCAGCAATATGGACACCTGGTGGACCGGGTCCTGATCAAAGAGGACTCAGCCAGTGCCTGTGCAGAACTGCGAGGTATCTTGGAAAGGCTGGAGCGAGAATCCTTCTGGGTGCCTGTCAGCTGGGTGCGGACCTAATCTTTAAACCCCCTGCATCCTCCTCCACAAGAACTTCACAACCAACCCGCCCGAATCCCACACCAGTCCTCTCCTAATGAGCTGACCCCACCTCCCCCTCCCCCTCTCAAAGGCCTGCTGGCCAGCCTGGGAGTCCGCTGAACTCCTCCTGTGTGACCGATGCAGGGCTGGTCACACAGCCACAAACCGAGGCACCAAAGGGAGAGGATGATGTCAGAGGAATACCTCGTCGTCTGGGGGATCGCAGCAGATCGACAGCTCTCCTGGCCCAAAACTCACAGTGGTACTGTCACTTCCTCCAGTCATATTTATTCAGGTTTGGTTTTAATTTATTGACTTAAAAGACGAGGGACAGAAGAAAGTTTGCAGTTTCAGACATGTTTTATTCCTCACACTGTCACTCTTTCTAGCTGCGTCGTTCACTAGAGTGTGTCAGGTTTGGGATCCCACTCAGAGGATTGCTCAGTCAGTCAGCTTTATTGTGACTCTTGTTGGAGTACCTTTAGTAGCATGTTTTTTTTTAGTTTTACGGTTCAACTCAATGCCAATCGCAGAATGCTTCCTGTTAATTCTTACTGCTCATGCATCCTGTACAGTAGAAGAACCGATCATACGTTCAACAGGACTAACTGATATATACAGTTACGTGAATGCCAGTTGAAACTGATGTGCTCTTTTTGCTAAAAACCATGAATTTAGTTTCCACACATTGACAGAGATGAAATCATATCAAAACGGAATGTGAGAATTTTATTTTCTATGAAACTGTTTGTTTTTAGGAAACGCATGACAACTAATTATTTAATCTCAGATGTTGTAAATATTGTAAATGTTACTCCTCGTGTGCCAACGAAAGATCTCGTAGCACTTCAATGCAACCTGTTTACCGTCGATCCCCGGGAACCCACATCTGTTTGTGTGTAGAATAATGCTGTGCACAATGTGTGTGTGGATGGATGTCGCAGTGTATGTTCACATACACCAACCTGAGATGCTCCTTTTACGTACAGGAATGGATTTTGTACAGTTTCCTTGCACATATCTGTATTTTTGACTGCAGAAGAAGAGGTGGCTACTAGATGTCTGTTTTCTTTGATAATCAGGGTTTTACTTTGATGTCCTGTCAGACTGCAGGTACAGTGTGGAGATGGGAGACGCAAGATCCACAGATTTCACATTAGAATTGAAACAAGTAGTCAAATCGGTCAGCAAATATTTTGATTTAAATTTATTTATCAAGCAAAAAGCTAATCATTCCCTAGCTACAGGTTCTCAATTGTAAGGACAAAACATGTAATTAGAAGATTTTGAGTTTTGAGAAGATTATAACAGACATGCCTCACTAGTCTGACTTTATACAGAGAAAATAATTGGTATATTAATAAGTAATAAAATACTTAATTACACAGACAGTATAAATTTTATGTCATCCTGGCACAATGGAAAAATGTTTATTTTAGGTAAAAGAACAGGCTCACATTTTTTCCAATCTTTTAAAAACAAATCTCCACACGTACAGTGAAGCAGTTCTTGGTTGTTGTAATTTTACTTTTTCTCTCTACTGGTTGTGAAACATCTCTTCATACCGATTTAATATAAGTGGCTGATTGGGAGTTGACAGTTGGGCTGCGGAGGTTTAAGTTAGCCAAGTTATTGCTCCTGTGACTGTTCCTCTTCTGGTACGCTGTCTGGCCAAACAAAAAGCCTTTTGTTTCAGCTGAGTTTATTTATACACAGAAATGAAGGATTTTGTCCACCATCACTTAAGGGCTGTGTCCACCAAAGCAGTTTTTACCAGCTGAAAACGCCAGGTGGGAACAGAGAATGGGAGAAATTATGTGTTGCAAGCAACTAATTTCGCAAATAGTTTGTGCCAACAAAAAGTGAATGTAAAAGTGTTGGCACAAGGTAATATTTGCTCTGGATAAAGTCGAGGCTGAAGCACATAAGGAGAGAGAGGACAAACCCACTGATATATGTGGGTTCATGGGATTTTTGGGGCGAGGAAACATCTCAGTAAGTAACACTGGTTCAAGATGTGGGGTTTCATTTATAAAAAATGTTCTTAGATTTGTACTTGAAGTTAGTCTTAAGATAAGATAGATTTCCGACAGAGTGGTTAAATTCAATTCATAAAAGCTACTGAGCCTAAAAAACCTTGCAGGTTCTGAAAATCTCAAATTAACATAAAATTGACATCGCCTGCCTTATAATCAGTGATTTCCTCTTACATAATGCAGCACAGATGAGGGTCGAGTCAGGAATAAACATGGACCCAAAAGAGAAAAGCAAACCTTTCGGAAGATGAGACCACAGCGATGGTAGGAGATTGACGCAGGCAACACGTGGACTAAACAGTAGACTGACAAAGACAAACATCACTTGGAAGTGCACTGTAATTGATAAATCTTATCACTTTGTTCATAAAGCTTTTTAATGCAAAGTTCTTCAACATAACCGGCAGGAAAATCACTTTAGTCTGGTTGTTGTGAAGTAAAGTTTAATGAATAACTACTGAAACATGTTTGTGATGAAATCTGCATTTTTGCTTTATGTTCATTATATATTATATCAATTAATGGTGTGAGGAATTAATAGCGACACACTCCCAGCAAAGTGTTTGGCTTTGTTTGTCAGCCCCAGTAGATAAATGTTGCCTGGCCTCAATCTCCTCTCAACTCTCTGCCTCATCATGCTGCTGGCATTTGTTGCAGGGTGTAAATATACGGCGCTTTCTTTGGAAAAAGTTAAAGTTAAAAAAATATATGCTGTCCTCTGGATAAAACACTTTGGTGGACGCAATCCCTTATACTGAAATCACTTAAAGGAAATATGGAGAGAAGAAATTACAGTGACCAAGAGCTCCTTCAAGGCATGAGAGTATCAGGAGAGACTTGAAAATATGTGATCCTGTCCTTTAATGACACAAAACCAGTGATCTATAGGGGATGACAACGTTTTGGATAAACCATCACTCCTGCACTGGCATTTTCTTGGGTGTGTGTTGAAAAATAAGCAGCTTCCAACCCCTCTTTTTTTTTTTTTTTTTTTTTAAATAAACATGCAATGTTCTCTTGATCTCTTCATGTGCTGTATGAACCAAGAAACCCTGAATGTTGAGTTTGTAACGTGACATGTACAAAGTGCCATAATAAAGCTAGCTGAATCAAATGTTTGGTATTTCATTACAACAGCCCTTCAAAAAAAAATACTGTTAGGTTTTTGCTTTACAGTGTTTGCTCAGGCCGCAGCTTGCTCTAACAATGTAAAGTCAGAATGTTTAATGTGTGCATTTACCTCACAGCTGCTCTTGGCTCCGGCGCAGTTCATTTAAGTGCATCTAAAGCGCTGCCAGAAGTCCTCGGCTTGTGTCCACAAAAGCACTCCACTCCTCACATCTCTGTTCTATCGGCGATGTTTTCCAGGTGGTATACACTGGGGAGAGATTGTTGTCACAGTGATAGATAAGGAGAAAACAAATCGAAGTTCAGCAGAGAATTTAAATGCACTTCAGGGGAACTCGGCAGCCCAAAGTTCAAACAATTTCATTTTTTTACTTTAGAGGTGGAAGAAAGTCATTTTAAGTAGCAGCTCAAATAAAGTATTTTTGACCAAATCTCAGAATGAATTTTTGTATAAATAAAACAAACTGTTTGAGATTAAGAATAGGGACGAATGCCCTCTGCCAAGGTCATTATATTCTCATATTTTTGAATTATTACTGATGTATTAATATGTAAAGCAGCATTTTTAATGTTGTAGCTGGTTGAAACGGAGCCCAATTGAACCACTTTATACACTGTGAGGTACTTTTCTGTACAGCATAAATGGCAAAAGTTCTTTGGTTCAATGAGAGGATTTGCTGCTTTTCTGTTTCATATTTTTATGTGTGAACTGAATATCTTTGCACTGGTTGTAGAAAACATGGCATCTTGAAGAAGTCAGGCTCGGGATTTTTTAATCAAGGAAATTATAGCTGAATTATTCATGAAGAATTGTGAATTGCAGGGCTAATTATAAGATAATTTCATATTGGAGTAAAACATAGATGAGTGGAATTAAAATGCAAATATTTAATTCCCTCAAAATTGCACTTAAGTACAGTATGATACTTTACACCACCATCAATTCAGTTAGAGTCAGTTTGTCTCACTTAAGCTGCGCGCACACACACACACACACACACACACAGTGACTTAAGACTTGAACACTCAAATGACTGCAATGAACACACCTGCAGCTGCTGTGCTGTTTGTCATCACCGTTTTTATGACTTCACCGTGTCTTGAGGCCCAAACAAAGGAAACACTAAATGCAACATCTGTGGCATCAAAATAAAGGATCAGTTTAATGAAACAATATGTTTGTAGTCTGTTGAAAAACAGGATCCAGGGTAACACTTTATAAAAACCATAATTAATAAAAGTTAATTAAACTTTAGTCAATAATTATTGCACTGTTAAACAATGAAATGATCATTACGGTTGTTATTAGTAGCAATGCTAGAATTTATGTTATTGGGTAAATGTAAAATAAATTACATATAGTATCATAGCTGATAAGGGACAATTACAATAACATTCTGATTAAATTAGTGAACTGATCATTGTTGCACATTTTGTAAACCATATGAAGTATTTGTTAATGATTACCAAAACTAAGCATTTAAGAAATCATCATAATAATCCATAAACATTTGGGTGGATATTATAAATCCGCAACTCATGATTATAATACCTTACATACATTACGTACCTTGCATGAACTTATTTCAACCCAAACCATGATCTTTTGTAAACCTAACAGAGGAATTTTGTTTCCTAAAACCTATCCAAGTCATTTTTGTGCCTTTATTTTGAAAGTATACCCCAAACATTGCACATTACTTGCACGAGGGGCACCTCCACCGTCATAGTTAAGCTGCTGTAACTGATAAGTTGGGAGTGAGAACATGTTGTCTCTACACATTATCTGGCTGGTTATAGTAAAGTTGGAACTAATGTTTATAAAACTTAATAAATGGTTTATACAGCATAAACAGACATTATTTGAATGTTTAACACTTTACACAACACTTTACCTCACAGACTTGAGACTTGACATGGACTTGCAAAACATGACTTGTGTGCATCTCTGGATGGAGTTCCCCTTTAACACATGGAAAACTGGAAAAGTGAATGGAAAAAGAGTTAAATATCAATAAAACTTTCAACTCTTCATTGAAATATACAGACCCTGTCTCTTATACACATTTAGATGTGTATAAGAGACAGCTTTATAAAAACCATAATTAATAAAAGTTAATTAAACTTTAGTCAATAATTATTGCACTGTTAAACAATGAAATGATCATTACGGTTGTTATTAGTAGCAATGCTAGAATTTATGTTATTGGGTAAATGTAAAATAAATTACATATAGTATCATAGCTGATAAGGGACAATTACAGTAACATTCTGATTAAATTAGTGAACTGATCATTGTTGCACACAATATAACATTTTGTAAACCATATGAAGTATTTGTTAATGATTACCAAAAGTAAGCATTTAAGAAATCATCATAATAATCCATAAACATTTGGGTGGATATTATAAAGCAGACTAGCTCTGACTAGTCTGACAGGCTGACAGGCATGAACTGATGAAGCTTCTTGGATAAGAAGCGAAACGTCTTCAGAAAAAGGCTTTTTGAACAAGTCCAGTTGCTTTCGATTTAATCTTGCTTTGGCCTATTATAAAGCCGCAACTCATGATTATAATACCTTACATACATACCTTGCATGAACTTATTTCAACCCAAACCACGATCTTTTGTAAACCTAACAGAGGAATTTTGTTTCCTAAAACCTATCCAAGTCATTTTTGTGCCTTTATTTTGAAAGTATACCCCAAACATTGCACATTACTTGCACGGGGGGCACCTCCACCGTCATAGTTAAGCTGCTGTAACTGATAAGTTGGGAGTGAGAACATGTTGTCTCTACACATTATCTGGCTGGTTATAGTAAAGTTGGAACTAATGTTTATAAAACTTAATAAATGGTTTATACAGCATAAACAGACATTATTTGAATGTTTAACACTTTACACAACACTTTACCTCACAGACTTGAGACTTGACATGGACTTGCAAAACATGACTTGTGTGCATCTCTGGATGGAGTTCCCCTTTAACACATGGAAAACTGGAAAAGTGAATGGAAAAAGAGTTAAATATCAATAAAACTTTCAACTCTTCATTGAAATATACAGACCTTTATCATTATTATTATTATTATTATTATTGCTGCATTTACAAAAACGACTGATGAACATTTTAGAGCTGGTGTCTAATGTTTCTCCATGAATCAGCTTACCTGTCGATGAATTTTGGAGCAGATTTGATTTCAACCATAATTCTAGAAATTTACCTTGAATCACACATGGTCTTTCAGATAAATCTACCGATTGTTTTAGATTAAAAATAAGAAAATGATAATGAACGTGCTGCGTGTAAAGCTGGTGGCCATGATTAAAACTGCTCCCTGTGGAGTCTAAAAACTTATTTCCCTTTTTATGACTTTCCTGCAGTAAACACCTTTGTGGACTTTGTTTGCACTAATTCTTCATTACCGTCTCCATTCAGTTTCTGTAATTGAAAAAAGATAGGGAGCCCATTATTCTGTCTGTGTAGCGCAGGGTTTTCAGTAAGTTTTGTGAGGGTTCATCATCAACTCTCTTTCTCTCTCTCATATGCAATTACCTCTGTGAGCATCCTGTGACTCCTGAGACTGCCGCTGACAGAGCCAATTAAACTGGGTAACAATCATTTTAATTAGTGAAGCTGCTCCACGGAGAAAATGGAACTATGTTAGTGTGAAGGTGTGCTGAGGCTGCACATAGATCCACTGACATTCATTACGGACAAACAAAATACGCTGTGATTAACAAGCTCAGCAGTTAATATGGAGGCCATATAGACATTATACCTGCGGAAACAACCGCACATCGGCTTTGAAGGAACGCAAGCGAAAGAATGATTACAGAAGCTGCAACAAGCCTTGAACGCATTAAAAAACAACAACAATTATAGTGGTTTAAATGCTCATAGAAAGATGTGTTTTGCTTCTTCAGCTTTCCAATTTAATCACAAATTCCCAAGAATCAGTTGCTTCAAGGCACTTAAAAGCAGCAATGGGGTAAAAAAAAATGCATAAAGCCCACTCAATATATGATTAGTTTTTTAAAAAAAAGGTGCTTTTTGCATGTTTTATTCACTATACTGTGGTGACCTCGAATGGGGGGCAGCCATAAGAAGATAAGCTTTTCTCCTCCCATACTGGTGGGTTTTTATTTCACCTTTCAGAATAACAAAATTAGGCAGATTTGCTTCCTTTTCAGCATTAAGATAAGATCAATATCATTCTACAGTATGTCTTTAGGCACAGAGCTCACCTAAAAACGGGGCATACAGCTAGATTGTCTGTTTTAAGTGAAAAAGAACACCAACCAGCACCTCTAAAGCTGACTGGAGGCCACTCAGCAGGTTAAATAATTATGCAATACAGCAGATTTCTTTTAAAGCATTTGAAGCACTTTATATAGTCGGTTGTTTGATATCGTCTCTTAACAGGTGCTACTGTTTTATCTATGGTGTTCCAATATATTGGATTTTATTTTACCCGTTTGTTTTATGCCCTTATTATTATTGTATGGGGTGGATATTTCACTAACAAACAAATTCCAATCAATCATTCTGACATCGCAGTAACGTCTTGAATCTTGAATAGGGGGGAGTTATGCACTGGAACCATTTCGGCCAGGTGGAGTGACAGCGTGTATCAAGAAACACATGACTACCCCTAAAATCACAAACTGTCATTTTTTTAAATTGTTCTATTGATGTATGAGTTAAACAAACAAGAAGCACTGTGCAAATGAGACAGATTTATGTTGTATAGTCAATTTTTTATTTTTTGTCATTTTTAGCCAATCCGGTCTTTAACCTGAGCTAGCCTAAACATGTCCTGACCACAGCCTCATTCTAGCAGCTGTCTCGCCCCCATTTACTACAGTTATATCTAAATTTACAGCAGCATGTGTTTGCACTTACAGCAGCTTAAGCATTTTTAACTATCTTTAAACTTTGCACTGTCTTAGCACCTCTTTTTGCACTATACAGTAATTTTTGCACAATCATGCTCCATCCGAGTGGGTGACTGACCTGAGAAACACGCTCGGATCAACCAAACATGATGGTTGCACATTAAATGCACTTTATGTTGTCCGGTGTTGTGAGGTCTTGTCAGGTTTTATAATCTTCCCTGAGGAACGCGGTTTGTTTCGCTATATGCCATCTTTTTATGGTTGAAATGACACATACAGTAAAGACACAGTCCACAGTCTAACACATGAGACTGATATCATCAAATCTTCTCACCACACTCTCAAAGAAAGCACACGAATTCCAGGAATGTTGAACTATTTCTTGAAATATTCACTTAATTGCCCCTCCTGTGAGCCTGTGTGTGATTTACAGTTTAATAGCCTTGCAGTCCTTTCATTCAATAGAATAAAAGAAGTGGAAATAAATCCACTTTAAGGTTCATTATCTTTTTATATGTCAAATCTATATCTACAATTATATTTCTATTAAGGCGTTAGCTTAAAGAGGTTGGGCTAATGCAGGACAATTATGTGTCTACTCAAACGGAAAGACTACTTAGCCTATATTTCACTTTATTCATATTCTTGGCAAACAGAAAATATAAAGTGTCCTTGCGCACACTGAGAACATCTAGTTCAAATGGATTTAAGATTTTCTCAAGGACAAAATGAAAAAGGAAAGAGGACAAATGCAAAAAAAAAATTGTTGAAACAGAGTGGAACCATGCAGGGAATTCCAATTAGTTGTGTTTATTTTTGTGTCATGATTAATGATATTTTCTAATAGTTTCAGATGGGGTTTGGATTCTCTCTTTGCTTATAATGAGGCTTTTTTAGAAGAGTTTTTAACATTGTAAACCTAATTAACTGAGGCCAGATGGTGATCAAGTGGGGGCTTAGAAGTCCAAAATACTCCATATTTAATAAAGATACTAAAATGGTCACAGGATGTGTTTTGAGGCGTGGATAATAGAAAAAATAATAAAAAGGATGGGCATGAACCTCATCTGAGACGAGCCTTTGAACTCATCTGGGCCTTGAAGGCGGTTTCAATGATGATGATATATTGAACTATGATTGAATCCGAATTCAATTACAGGTATATGGTGTTTGGCAAAGCAGCCGCTCTGTATG
>JAJHUR010094162.1:3054-13350 GCA_027495735.1 Lutjanus campechanus | reverse complement strand
TGGGCAAAGCTTTATCAGTGCTGTCAGAGAAGCCAGAATTTAGCATGTTTCCATAATTTCTGATGACATATCATGGTCATTTTATGATTTAGTACAGTAAAAATATTACATATATCTTCTTTAATAAGCAATTGCAGAGTGCCTCGTGATTAGGTGATAAAATATCATTCAAAAACAAGAACAGTTGCTCCTGATTGTAAAACAACAGACTAAAAGGGATAGCAACTTGCAGCAATGAAGGTTAAATCAGTAAATGTCTGACATTAGCTTCAGAATAGGATCTGTTGTGAAGCTGTATTTTGGATTGCGTTCCACTGTCCAGGTGCTGCTGTCATTGCATCCACCCCCTTTATCTCACTGATCACAGTACTGTCAGTGCACACAGACCGCTGGCTACAGATAGCTCATCTCTACAGAATGGAGGCCCGTGTTAGCTGGTGCTAATAACCACTAATTAGATTGAAGAGTCCGGACTGTATGAGCGAGGGCTTTTGTAAGGTGCCTCAGTGTGGTGGGAGGTAGCCGTTTGTCTGTCTCCCTGTCTGCTTGTATGTCAGACAAATTATAGTGCTGGTCTGAGCCCATCTGCAGGCTAGGAGCATGTACACCATCAACACACACAGCAATAGCACACACACAAACACACAGACACTGAATCATATTTTTTGAAGTTAAGTCTGATTCGTTTTAAAGACAATGCCTGATGCTAATGGGGTGTATTAATTAAGTCACGTCACAAATACCGTAAATCAGCTTAACTTCAGGTGGGATAAAATTGTGATATTTTTAAGCTGGCTCACAGAAGCCAGCGTTTACACACACACACACACACTCACATGCACACACCCATATTTTAAAACTCAAAAATGTTCTCACTTTTCCCTCCCTCCCAGTGCGGGAGTGTTTATTATGCATTCAAGTCCAAACATTTAAATTTTGGTTGAAGTACAAACGTTTTAGCATCAACATGCTAATTTCCCAAGCCCTTCTAAAAAAAAACTTTTAAAAGACTTTTTCCATGTGACCTGACATAGGTTTCTGCATGATGATGTAGGCACATACAGTATAACCCCCCTGGACTCAGGAAGGGTAGAGGAGGGCATCAGTGCTCTAATCAATGTCACTGTTTTATGCTAATGGCTGAACAGGAGTTTCCATTTGAAAAATTCAGTCTCTGTACCTGACTCCTGGTTTTCATGTTTCAGGTAGAGTGGCTCCATCTTGAAGGCTCCAATAATGTCCGCTCTCTTCTTCACCCTGTTGATAGATGTTGACAAGCTAAATATTTACACTAAATATCACTGGGACATTTAATCTTACAAAAAGGTTCAAGTTTAGAACTCTTTTTTTTATGAAAATGGTCTTTTTGCCTTGGCAAACTTGATTGTGATCCTTAAATATAGACTTACCACAATATTTTACAGCATGTTTACTACAAGTTTAGTGCCCCCCATCTGTTTTACATTGAAAGGGACGGTTCAACCTACCTGAAACTGCTCACAACAAGGTCTGTGGATTATTTTGAGCAACACCACTGGTTTAATTTTGTTTTTTAATGCTTGGAGCCACATATGACTTACACCATTTCACTCACACCACAACAGTATAGATGGATAAATAGCACTACAGACCAAAGGAAAAATATGGATTTTTGATTTTGGGGTGTGTTAAATATCCTATACAGTAATACACCATTCTGGTAGTATGTTGTACTAGACTAGACAATATAGTGTATTCTGTAAGTATATGTCCATCAGCGCAAAAAATTAGCACCAGCTACCAGACAAATTTCAGTCTGCCTGGTAGATTTGCTTCACTCAGCAGTCAAAAAAGTTCATGATAATCCATTGAGTGGTTGGTAAAATTTGAGCATTCAATAGCCAGTTGGCCAGTGGACAAAAACCTTAATTTTGTACCCTGAGCTCAATACTCTGTAACTTACAGTTTTACATGTGCCTGACAATTAAAACACAAAGGTCTAAACACAAAGGTTTCATGTCAGTAGTGACAGACTGAAGCAGCAGAGATGGAAAAAAAGGGTTTCCCTTCACCACATATTCAGGTTTAAAACACCTCCGTTTCCATCTTGTGCAAAGCATGTCTCGTTTTGTTTGCTGCTGACAGAAGGGGCAGATGGAAGGCGCGGTTCTATTTTTGCTGTGCAAATGATTGGGGTGGAGATGGCTATCAGTTTTCTGATGACAGTAACTACTCATTGTTACTTAATGCGGACCATGAGTCACTTCTGACAAATTAAAAAATACAGAAGCGGCTAAAAAAAGGCATTATAAGTTTTTGTTTAACAGGTCATTGTATCACTCATGATCTCAATATAATCTGTATCCACACGAATAATGTACCTTATATTGGTTTTACTGTATCTTGTACACAAATATAGCACAACAGTGCAGCAACTTACCACATTGCAGAGCAGTCAAAGTTGATTAAAAGCCATTTGTGTGGGTTGAAGTTGAAAGAGTCTGCAAACTTTAAAAGAAACAAGCAAAAAAAATGTAATGAAGCCACATTGTTTGATGTCACTGCAATAACAGGGATGAAATAAAAACTAAACAACATGCTCATAATTCAATTTAATATCAGTGGCTCTCTGAAGTCTGTACTTTGCTGCACCTTTTTGTTAAGTTAAATTAGAGCTTCTCTGCGAGTCACCATGAGTAGGCTGGCTGTCTTTTTAGCTAGTTAACAAATAATGCAATATTTTGTTAGTCTTGCATAGCCAGTCCTCTCTCCACAGCATTCAGCGCTGGAGACAGCTCTGGCTTCACACATGCGCATTCTGCCTTGTTAGCATTTGTTTAAACCAATCAAACGTCATGGGCGTAGCTAAGCCCAGGACGCAGCAATGTATAGCATCGACAGGGAACTTGTTTTGGTGGAACAGTAGCACATCGGGAGGTGAGTTCTGGGATCAAATCAGCAACTAGCTTATTCATGTTTGTAGCATCTCAGCACTAATTTGTCATTTTCAGAGAGAAGGTTGCTAACCTGGAGACTTTAAAAACATGGATAGGATGTTGTAGTTAACTAAAACCAAGCAACCAATGGCAGCCCAACTTAGGTAAGCAATCATCTCCATATTGCATAACTCTATTTAATTTTTTCGGAGGTCCGTATTTTATTGCACATTCGGGGGGAAGATCTAATAAATATAATGATTGGTGTTAAAAGCTGTAATATATTTCATGTGACATTACTAAAAAATGTGTTTTTGCAAAAACACACACCATAATACATATTTATTTAGCATTGCTGTCACAGGGTAAGACAACGTTTTCACCAACAGCATTATCTAGACTAAAGCAGGCACAATTTATTTGAAATGCAAAAGAGGAACATCCAGCCAACAGCTCGCAGGGAGCGAGGAAAATAACCCTTTCCTGTCAGGGTTTATTCAAAGACAGACAAACCTTTCCTAATCAGTTCTCATCTGTTGTTGGCTATCTTTTGTAATATCCTTTTCTCTCTACCTCCGTAAATGCAATAACACAGCATGGAGAGACAATGTGAGACAGACTCCTGGCTGACAGTTGCCATGCTGACTGATTCAAAGGGGGCTGGTTGCCTACTCGCCCATCACTCATATCCTAGCAACCAACCCACCAGCAGGGCTGCACTCTTATCCTAGAAGACCGAGTGCCCTCTTCATGTCCTCGTCCAATAATTTTCATTTATCTTGAAATGTTTCATTAGTTATACTGTCAACTATAACTACATTATACTCTATATAATCTACTAAATATTACTGCATGTGGTTTAAATAATTTTGTTTCTCCAGTTCCTTTCTCCACTCTCCGCACTCTTCATTTCCCACTGCATTTAAAATGCTAGAAAATATAAAATAGCAAGGTTTTGTGAAGAATATATTTTACTACTAACTATAAGAAGGTGAATAAATTAAACAACACTTGGTCTTTTCACTGTCTGTTTTCTCTGTCACTCCACCAACACTGTTTGAACTTGTGTGTCTAATAAACAGTGATATATAAAGGTCTAACGCTGCCTCAGGAAATTACTCTGTCCTTATCTCTGCGTCTCTGCACAGCTTGGGGAGCAGCAGCTGCTTCGGCAGCCTCAAAAGGCAGATTGATGCTCCTGCGCTAATGCCGATTGTTCGGCTTATTACTCACTCTTGCATGCTTCCTCCTTGACATTAATGTTATGCCTTTTTCAAACAGAAATAAAGCAGCTGGATATAATCAGTATGAGGTTAGAGCTGCCTTTCATAGATGTTATGAGAGATATTTCACAAGCAATTTAACAGAAATGGGTTGTGTTGTCATTCAGGAGCAACATGTATCCATGAAGGTGGATGCACATTTCAAGTTTTTCGCCTACACTTTGACCATACTGTCCTTCACATGCTGGGATGATCAAGATTAAAATCCCACCGTCATTTTCTCATGAGAATTCTTCGAGCTCCCAAGTCAAATTTTTCCAAGAAGCTGAAACATTGCTACCAAAATAGGCGACTGTTACAAATAGTGTTGTGATGTTCATGCACTGTATGAACATGAGTGTTTGCATATTTTTACACACCTCAACACCATTCAACAAAGGTCTAAATTCAGGACAGATAAATGCACTCCCAGCATATGCTGCATCAATGTGCATCCACATATTTTCCTCATTACCTGGAACAGACAAGAAACAGAGGTTATTAATACACAATATGTAAAAGAACCCAGATTTAATAACCTGGCAGTATGAACACATTCATCAATTGTTTTTTAGGGAACAAAAATATAGGTTGGGCTGCACTAACAAGAATTCATTTAAAACCTGGTTAAATCATAGTTTGACTAGAAATTAAGTTGTACCAAACTATCCTGAAATTAAGAAAAATTAAATTTAAATTGAATTTAATTCTGTTGCTCCAAAACTTTAAATGCCATTTTAAAATGTGATATTTATTTATATATATAGTCAATGTTTTGTTAACTTTTTTTTAGCTACCTACTGTATATAACATTTTTCTAAGAAATTTAAGAATGATTTGTCCCCCATTTTTATACATACTTGGTCCCAACAGGAGTTAAAGCTACAGTGTGTAACTTCTATATGTCCGTAAATGTCCGTTTCACCCAAGCCACTACTAGAGGAGATGACACAATTCTGATTAAGCCGATCGGCTCCTCTAACATCTTGCGGTATTTTCCAATATATATCATTTTTGATCTGCTTGTCGACCGGCGACATTCCCATGCTGGCGCACAGGAAATGACGCGTTTTACCGCACAACAAGAAGGGAGGGAGAGGAAGAGCGGAGAGTCTTATAGCAAGAGGCAGAGCGCAGATAGAAAGAGAAATCAACATGGCGGAGAACCCAAAGAAGCGGCCGAGACATGGTTCAGAAGTGGATCCTACCACAAAGAAAAAGCCTGGACGTTCTGCTGAAGGGCTATTAGCAAAGAAGGAAAGTGACTGACGGAGAAGGCAAACACGGATTTGTGTTGGCGTCGCTTTTCCTCGATGGAGAGCCCTGAAGGAAGAAACTGGGCTGAGGGCAGGCACGGATGTTGCCTTGCTGCTGTTGGATAAGTAAGTGACTTGGTTTATAATTATATTATGAGTAGTATGTGTTGCTGTTACATGTACTAGACCTAGTACTTTATTATTTTCTTGGAAATGGTGCTATGAACGTAATGTAATGTTACCAGCCTGGTGTTTGCCACGTTGTGTAGTGAGAGAAAGTGTCGAACAGTACACGGTGTGTAGCGAGTGTTACTCTGTGTACACGGTGTGTACACCTGGGCATACGTCATATGGAAGTGCCGGCTTTATTGTTGCAATAACGCAGAATTCTGCTAGGGGGTGACAGAAGTTACGCACTATAGCTTTAAGTATGCATTACAAGATGGATATTTAATCCACATTCATGGCAGTAATTTGCACCTCATTTGATATTGTTTTGTCTGGTGGAGCCATTTGTTGAATAAGGAGAATTAAATTTACTCTTAAAATGAGAAAAAAATTACCAAAAAATATTGAAAATGAGGAAATAAACATGTTTTGTACCTTATAAATGATTAATGATTAATTGATTGTTTCAACTATTGGTTCAGGAAAACACATTTGCAAACCCAGTTTGAGAGGTGATGGTGACATCAGCAGTAAAAAGTAACTAACACTCTGAGTAGTTTTTGCGATGGGTACTTTGTTTTTTTCCCTTAGTATAAATCTAACACCAGTACCTTTACTTGTGATTGAGGAATATTTTGGTGATGTGACAGTACTTGTACTTTCCACCACTAAATCCCGACAGCACTCATTTATTTATTTATTTATTTTTAATTTGGGTAAGCAAACATCTCCATATTGATTATACTCTACTTTAATTTTAGTTTAGTAAATAAATTAACTTAGATTTACTTAACTAAAATTAGTATTTAATTGTGAGCTCTGCTTAATTTTAAATCTTGTTTTGCTAAATTCTGATTAGAACTAATCTTAGACTAAACTAATCTTTGTTGGAGCAGCCCAGTCTTAATGTATTAATTGAGGTGATTTCTTTGTTTCTTTGTTTTTGTCTGTTTCTCACTCACACACACTCAAATAACTGTTACTCTTACATACACCCTGACTCCCACCTTCCCTTCCAAACATCCTGGTCCTTCTTAAATCAAAGTGTGTTGTAAAGCTAATAAAGCCAACAGAGCTTTGCAGTCCTTTTTCTGTTGTGAAACAAAAAGACTGAATGTGTGCTGCTGCGACAGTTGACTTACACAGGGGCCCCAGCTCGGTAGTGTGATCAAAAGCACATGATGGCGTGGTGCCGAGAGTCGCACAGAACTGAAAGATACAAACATACACGTCATTGCAGTGTCTGTAGTATTGCTATTATGCAAGCACAGATACAACAAAGATAGATCTGGATATCAGTTTCCATAAACACAGATGAGTCAGAGCTCTTGGGCTGATGCAGCCTCCTGAGTATTGTTCACTGATAGTGATCTGTAGGTCCAGATGAGACAGGGATTATTGTCCTTAACCAGATGAACATACGTTAGGTTCACCCGAAACAACATTATCCTTCAACAGAAGCCTCAGGGTGTACACAGCAGCATCACAGACAAATTGCATCATTGTGGTCGTCAACTCAGTGAGCAGTTGTGTAGGCTGGGATGTTTACATGTGTAGCAAAAGAAATCCATGTGTGTTACAGATGTTGCTGTACGTGTGAGTGAGCTGTGTTATAGTTGCACAGATGGATTTTGGGATTTTTGTCTTTTCTTACATAGAAAGGGATGAGTCCAGCTTTTTTGTCCTCCTCCACCATCTCCTTAAGCATTTCCCCTCTGACAGCGTACTTGTTGTCTGTAGGAACCTTCCTCATCATCACTCCTCCAATCAGAGCAGCACGCTCCACCGAGGAGTGAGCCTTCAGAGGAAAGACATGCAACGTGTGTAAGAAATGCAGTGTAAGTGACTTGTTAAATCGCAGAGTTGAATCTCCTCCCACTTTTGGTAAGAAGGTGAGCCTGTCTCAACAGCTAATCTCATGATGAATGATTTTATATGATGAAATTGTTGGAATGGGATACAAAAATGTTGGCGTTACACCCTAAATGGTTAAAAGCTCAAAGAAAAAACAAATAACAAAAAAACCCCTTCAACTTATGATAACAACATCCTGTTAACCTAGCACCCACATCCAGACAATATAATGGTGTTTTTCTTCAGTAGAAAAACAACAAACTGCTCTCCCTTTAAAGGTCTGTGTGGCCCTCAGGCGACTCTCTAACCCAATCACAAAGTCAGCCTGATATTAAACTTGATCAGTGCCAGCTACTGCCTGACTGACCCTCTGTCTCACCCAATCACTGAAAAACCATTTCAGTGAGCTAACCTTTAATGATCTGAGTTCACATGGACTGCTGTTGAGTGAGACCATTTATAAAAGTCACCATATTTGCAGAAACTTCAAAGTTCACATGTAAACCCTAAAAAAACACAAATGAAAGCCTTTTTCAAACAACATAATTTACTAATATCTGAAAAAACATGAAAAAAACAAATAAAACTGTAAATGCAAAGGACTCAATTATCTCATCTCTCAGTTATATGCATTAAACACTGTGAGTAAGATTGGAAGTTTCTTTTTTTCTTTTCTTTTTTTTTTTGCTCACTTGTTCAGAGGTGTATGCCACCAGTTTGGAGAGGATTTCACCCTCTGATAGTTCGGTGTTGGAGGCTTGGACCCGTCGGATTGCTTTACAGCGTGCAGCGAGCAGGGACATCAAAGTTGCCTCGCTGGCTGTGCCCTGTTGGAGAAACAGATGGGACATATAGCACAATGCAGCTCCACTATGTGTTTTCTTTTAAAAATGTGTCACCAGACTGTTATGGGTTCCTTAAAAAATTCTAAGGACCTTCAATGCATTAGGGAATGCTTAAGCAGCTAAGGGCAAAAAGACTTGGAGATTAAAGGGTTTTCCCTTACAACATCCAAAGGAAGTACTTATGGTTATTTTATGCAACACATTTTTTCCAAAGACATCCTAGGATGAAAATTTAGAGGAAACCTTATTCTAAGTGGTTTTGCACAACCAGACTTTTATGCACTGGACTTTTCCGATCTATGATAAACAGAATATGGTGATAACTTGCACCTGCTCACAAGTATCCTGAAAACAACTAAACACTCGATGTTGATTCCTGCTGTGTGATGCTGATTGACAGATACACTAGAAACATGAGAAGACAGCTGTCTACAATTTTTACTTTTTGTAATGTCTTCCTCTGATGTGTGTGCTCCTATTGATCGATACAAATACAGCCAAACTCACATAAAACATACAGAGATAAACAATTAGTCAACATTACGTGCTGTTGGAGATTCCCTTTGATTTGTTAAACATGACACCTACACATCCTCATCAGGGAAGAAAATATTTAATGTGGGTCATCAACCAGCCAGCCTGACATGAATTGTTTGAGGCTACATGATGAAGTGAAGCGTGGCTTCTGAGGTATCTGGGGGCATTACTACAAGAAAGTCAATGATATGTTCAAATCATGCAATCAGTGAGCACAAATCACTCAAGAAGGCTGATATAGGCTATGTCATTTATGTCTAAACAAAAGCAGAGGCAGAGTAGCCTAATATTAAGCCTTTCCTGTGAGAGGTCAGAAACCCACAGAATGGATCAGTCAATCAATATATCCATCAAATCACTTAATGGGGCACAAATTAAAAAAAGAAATAAATAAAAGAACAGTTTTGATACTGACAAGTGAAGCAAACTTTAATCTTCCAAACTTAGCCAAGTGTACTTCCTGTTCTGCAGTCACCTCTGAACCAGGTGGCCTTTATAAGGTACAGCAGCTCTCATCCATCCTGCTACCCACCAGTCAGAGTGAAGCATAGCCTGTTCTGTTTCAAATGTAACTGAGCAGCCACTTTACTAGATACATCCTTAGAAAAAAGGATTCCAAACGGGTTCTTCAGGGCTGAGGTTCTACCCAAAACCATTTGCTACTGAGGATATTTTAGTATGCCCAAAAGCTTAGTATGAACCCAGTAGTACACTAGGTGCATACAACTTCTTGGGAAATATTACAGTATGCAAACAGTGGACACTGCATGGGCATAAATATCCCACAATGCAATGCAGTAATGACAACACCAACAACAACTTAACAGACAAAGGTGGACAGCAAGGCAGCTCTGTGTACTGTCAATAACACTTAAGTTTAAATGTCAGTAAGATTTTAGTTTGCTAGGTATAAAGTGTTTTTTAGCCCTATTCGCACGGGATTAGTATTACCTGGAGACGGCTGGTAATTTGTAAATTACCCCCCCACATCTGTGTTTCTTGTGGCGCATTCGCACAGGATAAGCGAAGTCTACATATTACTTGAATTTACGGACATTAAGGCCCGGATATGATTTCAAAGCTGTCGCAACATCCGTTCATGTGCTGCAAGATAGCTGATAATATTCATAATAATATTAATATTTAATAATAGCTTGATAATATCATCTAAAATGTTCCTTACCGCATGCTGTTACACGTCATCCACGTCAGTGTCACGAAATTTCGCCCTTTTGGTGGATCTCTTTCTGCGGATGGGTCTCCATATAATTCGCCGAGAGACACTATTTGCACCTAAAATACTTTAAAAACTGCCATTCATAATTTCAATCGCAGCCTCTATTACTCAACCTGGAAAAAGATAGAAAACGGCGCGCAATAAAAAGAACAAACACTGCTCAATCACTGAGATGCAGATTCGCACGGGACTAGTATTATCACGGGACGTCTGTGTTTGGCG
>JAJHUR010094161.1:0-72628 GCA_027495735.1 Lutjanus campechanus | reverse complement strand
TTTTTGATAAATAATGTGAATGTAAAGGCAAATAGTAAGCTCAGAAAATGATATCACTGTACTGTGATGGAGCCTTAAAAACCAGGAAAAGACAACACTTAGCCAATATCATGATATCCAAAATCTAAGACGATATCTAATTTATACCACAATATCGATATAATATCAATATATTGCCCAGACGGATTTATAAACCCTTTAACATGTTACCAAAGCATTTATTAATAAAATGCAGTTGCAGTGATTAAATGCATAATATATCTAATCTGTCTGTCAATACTCACACAAAGTTAATAAATCAGTTGATCTGAATATAAAGAATTTCATTTTTTTTTTAAAAAGATTCGCCTTTTATGGGCTTTTTAATGTTTTAACGTGTTATGTGATTACTGACGTTATTATTAATGTTTGTTTATTTACTGTCCCCTGGTGTCCTGTCATTTTGCAAAAGTGGCCCCCGGGCGAAACAAGTTTGCTTCTTAACTTAACATAGCTTGAAGCTAACTAGCAGCTAGCTCTCTTGCAGTTTGTCAACGTTGCTAATGCTAACCATTTTAAAGTTAGCTTTTAGCTACCCCATCTATTATTGAACACAGCCATATATATCAATGCTCCGTCCCTCCCGCAAACTACTACTACAAAAGTACTCACAGTTTTCCTTACAGATGAATGGACGTCCCTTCACTTGCAGTTCAGCTAACTGCTACTGTACACGGTAACTGCTAGCAAAGTTAACTGAGACGTTTACTGCATGTTCGCTTGCCAACTAGCTGCTATAAACGCGTTACATAACCACCGTTAGCTTTTGCAATGCTAGGTTGGACAGAGCAGCTGTCATTATAAATCAGTTCTGAAAAGCAAAATGAACTGGGAAGTTAACCTTAGCCAGCGTTAGCTGGCATTGACGTACATTGACGAAAGCAGCCTCAGAAGGTGGAATATTTGCTCTGCCGGCTCTGCAAGCACTCTGTAGACATTCTACAAACGTTAGCCAACGTTATACGAACATAACACAAGCACCTGAACGCATCATTTCTACCGAGAAGAATGTAAAGAATCCAAGGTACAGTATGCGGCACGTCAGGATGGCCGAGCGGTCTAAGGCGCTGCGTTCAGGTCGCAGTCTCCCCTGGAGGCGTGGGTTCGAATCCCACTTCTGACAATAACCTTTTCTTTTACAGTTTATATTAGTCTGGAAATTATGTATTAATATCCTACCTAAAAGATTAGATCATTAGCAAACATTAGCATTCAAGTCGGATAACATAGTGTAAAACAACATGACAACCCTTAAAAAAGCTCTATTAAGTGTGTAAGTACCCACCATGTCGCCTAATAAATTAAAACTTACAAATAAATAATAAATAATACATAAATTAGTATGAACGAAGATCAGTGAACGCCCCCCATTCTTGTTCAAGTCGTGATTCGTCAAATGTTGAAGCGGGGGAGAATTCGCCAAGATGATTGGCTACTGAATGTTGAAGCCGCGACATGTTATTGGCTGGTTCTGTCCAACACTATGAATATTAAACAGACGATCAAGCGGAGAAATATTCTGCTTCGTAGTCAAAACGTTTTGGTCTCAAAACGCTGTTTTCATAGCCTACCAAAGAGCCACCGTATTAGATAACATTAGCAGACAGGTAATAAGGTGTTTGTAATGTATCAGTCGAAATAACAGCATAATAACAGCATTAGCATCACTGCTTTGCCTAAGTTTTGCTACATATCGCTCTGTTTTAAACGTGTAAATACTCACCATGTCGCTTTGGTATGAATTAATGATTTTTGTTAACTTTGATAGCTTTCTTAGCTACCAAATATTCACAGTTTATGAACTTTTCTCTCCTCAAACATTAATCCGCCGTAATTGGTCAAATGTTGAAGTGGGGAAGAATCCGACAAGATGATTGGTCGCTGAATGTTGAAGCTGTGACATGTTATTGGCTGGTTCTGTCCAATTTTGGAGAATATTGAAGAAAAGACCCCACTCATTCATGACGCAGTCTTTCCGGAAACGCGGGTACGAATCCCACTTCTCACATTAACCGTTTCTCATAGTTAGTGTCACGTCGCAGTCAGTGGAAATACAAAATCTTTTTTTTTAAAGTTAAATTACAATCAGTCCCTTGTTGCTCCAACTTCCAAATAATGTGATAAAAGTTCAAATAGTCCGTTACTCTTCTTTCTACAGCCCAGTTTGAAAGTCACTGGTCTACAGTACATATCGGTTGATCCTTGCTATCATTCTGATTATTATTTTATGTTTTGGATATGTGTAAAACGTCTAGCAATAACGTTTTTCATAGTTTGCAGCTCCAGTCCACAGTCCACTGTTCCAGTTCGCACTCTTCCCAGGAGGCGCGTGTTCAAATCCCGCTTCTGACAACAACTTTTTCTGATAGTTTACCGTACATGTAGGTTGTATTTATACTTTGTATTTTTTATGATCACATTGTTTTGTTATTATCATTGTTACTAAGTGTGTATCACACAGGACAATACCCTTTTCTAATAGTTCCAGGTCGCAGTCTCCCCTCGAGGCGTGAGTTCAAATCCCACAGCTGGCAATACATTTTTCTGATAGATACAGGTTGTACTTGTACTTTGTGATTTTGGTTATTCCATTGTATTTTTATTTTTATGTTTATTATTGTGTGTTTATGTTATGTATCCCACTGAAAATACCATTTTCTTATAAATATTCCTCCTTTTTGTGCACATGTGATGGCTTGGCTACAGTTCTTCAGCTCCAAGTCACAGTCTCTACTGGAGGCGAGAGTTCAAATCCCACCTCTGGCAGTAACTTTTTCTCATAGTCCTTATAGATTGTGTTTATACTTTGTAATTTTGCTTATCCCATTGTATTTTGTATTTTTATGCATATGATTATTATTGTGTGTTCATGCTTTACAGAATCAACAATAATAGTCAATAAACTAACACAGAATGTCCTTTCAGTAATCTTTGCCCCAGGATATAGTTATGACACAGAAGTCTCCGTGAAAAGGCCCTGATTTTGCCAATTTTATAGCTGTCTTACTATTTGTTAGACTTAAAATTATCAGTCAGTCTCATCCATGCAGTTGCACCTAAAATACCTGTAGAGGGCGCATCATCTCCTTCAACAAAATGACAAGTGTCTTTCTAAATGCTCTTGCTAGAAAGAGAAGCAGTGCTTGTAAAGTTGACAATTAAACACTCGAAACTCATTTTTACAGACTTGTGTTGTGCAGCCAGGCAAATAATCAAAGCCAGATTACTTTATTTTAATTCTAGAGGAGAATGCAAAGTGTTTAAGGATGCTGTATGTCAGGGTGAAATACGAGGAAAGTTTTTAAAGTTATATTTAAGGTTGCGACCATAAAGTTTGTATATTTATCTTTGTGTAAGTTTGATACAGCTTCAGTTAAGAGTTTGAATATTTACGATACTGTTTTGTGGAAAAAAAAAAGTTTTGCAAAGAAATGTATCTGAAAAATCTAAACCAAACTCAGAAAAACAAAAATCTGACGCCCTTTTCAGTTCTACTTAGTATCTGAAGATTGTGAAAGTGCAGAAGTTATTTTTCAGCCTGCTGTGTTTGTCACCAGTATTAATTATATGTGAGAGATGTCCTTGTTGAGTCCGTATTGAATCATTCTTGTTTTAATATGTTTTGGCACTTCCAGATGGAGGCCGCCCCTGTTTCATACAATCTCCACATGAAAGGAAAAGAGAGAAGAAGACTGTTTGTCCATTTCATGCAATAGTTAATGATACAAACACAAACGTTCAGAACTCACAGCACAGCACAGTTTACTTGCTAGTCATTTTATACAAATAGTAGAAAGAGGGTTTGTATCTGAAGGAGACAAACTGCATCACATTTGCCAGATAGATGTCGATACACAGAGACCGATTTTCAGACAGGTATTCGTAAAGAGAATCACAGAGTTGAATGTTTCAAACATCCCATTAAAAAAGCTTCCACTAACCTGTTGTAAGAAAAAAAGTCGACAGAGCTGTTTCAGTAATCACGTACAGTTATAGAAAGATATCTAGGTGATAGGTAAAGTTGAAATAAAACATAAAATAAACGACAACTTAAAAAAAAAACATTCCAATAATCAGGTGGCGTCTAGTGGTAGGCGTATTTTTGTTTGCTGTCCTACGATGCTCGACCCGACCACAAACCATTTAACAAAACATCTGGAAGTCCCAAAAAGAACCACAAAATATTTTTTATACTCATTTTTATCTTTTTTTTGTTTTTGTTTTGTACACATCACAACCTGAAGACTTGGTAGGTTGACTGGTTGTCCATCATGTCTCTGGGTTATCATCCTCATCATCATCATCATCATCATCATCATCATCATCATCCCTTTTGAGTCATCTAAAAGCACAGACCCCTTCAACATGCTGCAACACCCCTCAAAAAAAGCAATCACAACCCCTTTAATGGTTACATGTAAACTCTGTGGGTTTAAATTTTCGCACTCTTTAGGTGCCGTTCGACAAAGGGGGGCAATAATCGCCGTGCCCTCCTACTAGAAGATTTCTACGTATTTTGAACGTCCACGTTCAAAGTCCCACACTGAGCAGACTGCTGAAGGGCCATGCCGAGTTTACAGGATAGCACAGAAGAACTTCTTCTCCCTGAACGGGTTCTCTGACGCTGGCACCGGCGATAACAGAGGGTCCTCTTTGGCATGAGCTTCGCAGTATGACATTAAGTCTGCCGCTGCTTTTGACACCTGGAATTAAACAGACACACACACACGCTGACATTCAGTATACAGAGATAAAGTTACAGAAGCAGCTCCACATTTTGTGAAATACACTTGTTTGATTCCCTGCTGAGAGTTGGAGAAGAAGATTAACAACATTATCAGATCTATAGGGTAAATATGTAGCAGCTGGTTAGCTTAGCTTAACATAAAGACTGGAAACACTGGGAAATAGAACTTTAAAGCCCACCATAAAAATAGTTATACTGGAGAACTGGAGATATACGTGATTAGCCTAGCTTAGCATAAAGACTGCAAACACTTACAGCACATACATTACCATGGAAACTCTTGTTTTCACATTTCTGTTTGTTTATTAACTAAATAAACATGATACAACATGTTAATTTGGCAGAGCTAAGCTAGCAGTTTAAGGTTATTCTAAGATAAGCTAACACTTATGTTTTTGTATGGATCAAACAAACACGATGTAACGTGTTTATAAGTGAGTTAGCGGTGCTGGTTGGCAGATTTTTTTTTTTTTTAATTTGCCATCGGATAGAGCCAGGTTAGCTGTTTGCCTCTGTTTCCAGTCTTTGTGCTAAGCTAAGCTAACTGTCTGCTGGTTCTAGATACATATTTAACATACAGTCATGATGGTGGTATCAATCTTTTCATCTAACTCTTGCCTTGAAAGTGCTTAAGTGTATATTTCTCAATATGTCAAACTATTCCTTTAGCCTAAGCGATTAGCCTAGCTTAGCATGGAAGCTTTACCCTACAAAAACTGTTAATTTCACATTTCCATTTGTTTACGTTCTGAACAAATAAGACAACACGCTAATTAGTTAACTCCAGATATATTGACAGATGTATTTTTCAAAGCTTGGACAGAGCCAGGCTAGTTATTTTAGCTAGTTTTAATTCTAAGCTAAGCTAACACTTCAGTTTTTTTATGGATTGAACAAAGAAGATATATTGAGCTTTAGAAGTCCTGGTAGGAAAATTTCTTCCATTTCTACCATCGAACAGAGCCAGGCTAGCTGTTTCCCTCTGTTTCCAGTCTTTGTGCTAAGCTAAGCTAACCGCCTGCTGGTTCCAGCTCATGCAGAAACACATGAGAATGGTTTCAATCTTCTTATCTAACTCTTCGAAAAGCAAACAATCCCCCAAATTTCAAACTATTCCACCAGCAGTATACATAAAGTAAATTCACTCTCGTTGTGGACGCGTGTCTGCTCACCTTTATCCTGTCGATGTTGGCCTCCATCTTCAGCTGCTCCACCAGCTTCCTGGCTTGTGCGATGCTGGCCGTGTTATTGCTCGCCATGGGCGCTGTCAGTCAGGTCTCGTGCACTCTGCCTACGTAGAAGAGACACAGATTCAAACATCCCAAACATCGCAGTTCACCCACAGCGCGCCACTGATGAACACGAGTACTATAATACAGCAGGCATGTAAAAAGGAGCACTCGTAACAGATACCCTGTTTATTGTCACATGCCTGTGAACACACACACACATACCACAGACACAAGCATATTATTTATGGTGTCAGTTGCTAGGCAGCCCATGACAGTGAGGGGGAGGCAGGGAGGTGGGAGGAGAGTGAGGGGGCAGTGCTTTATCCAGCTCTATATTTAAAATAGATAAACGGATAACTAACATTACTTGTTTCAAAAATGAAAAACTCTGATTTTGCTCTGATTGTGATGGTTTTCTTCATGCCTTCTAGCATTTATTGACACTTTTCAATCACTGTGTCACACAAGGGCACAGTGTCAACCTTCTCCATCACGTGAAAGACAATAAATCAATAAATCGATGTACTTTGTCTTTGATCCGAGGCAAGACAGGTCAGCAGATGGTATAAAGCTTCAGCAACGGTTTACTTGTTACTGTAATGCACTTCAAAGTTGTATTTATAGCTTCTAACTGACCATTATTTCTGAAATAAAGCTAATTTTTGCCACTGAAATACTACAGACTAATGCTCACTGGGCTTTGAGTTGTGCGTTCACACTGGAAAAGTAAGAACTCAAAGTTAGTATGCGAATGTTGCGTTCAATGGAAATGGAAGAGCTACAACTGGAAAATTAAAGTTTACTTTATCCTGTTTTGGATTTATATCTCTTTCAAGATAGAGAACGTGTGTAATGTGCCTCTGTGTGTTGTGTGAATATGCACTTCCTTACTTTATTTATCTTTTCTCAAAATTATTTGTTTTTTCATTACTGTAAATACTATTACTTTGCGTTTTAATGCATCCGAAGACACATTTTGTCTTGGGCCTGTGTGCTTGCTGAAATAATGCTAATTTGTTGTTTGTAATTTTGTATTTCATAAAGTCGCCGCTTATCTTTATTTTGTGTGGTTTGCTGAATTATGGGAATACTCATGTAAGGTAACAGTAGCTCAGTACTTGAGTAAATGTACTTAGTTACACTCCACCACTGTAATGAATGATGTGAAAAGTTAGATACATCAGTACAGTATGTACATTAATGTGTACCCAAAGTGACAGTTTATGAATGATGAATAATAAATGGAAACCACAACATAAAGAAGTCTTAGCGAGAGGTCCCTGGAACAGCGTCAGTGCTCCTTGGCAGTGAGTCAGTGAGGCATCTGCATTTGATGTTCCTCCACCAGTTTATTGAGTTTTTTTTTTTCCTTTAATTTGTCCGTATTAGTGCACCGTTTTAGCTCCGTGTCCTCAGATGCTCCTCTGGCTTTTATAACCTCTTTGATTAAATGGATCAAGCTGCGCGCGCTCTAAAACAGCGTCATCCTCGGTGTGTGATCAATCTTCCTCGCTGCCCCCTCCGTCATCCGTCTGTATGCACTGTGGTACGACTCAGTGTGAGGTTAAGACTGATCTCAGCGAGGTGCCGGGGCTGAGCGTGAATATTGATGGCCCACGGTGGCACACCTGCTCATCGGGCCGGTGAGCTGCTGCTGCAGGAATCTCCGCTGTCGCACAGACACCGACCCCGATGACCTGATCGTTAGTTCAAACCGGCACAGGGTCGGCGGTCAGTTTGTCTGTTTCATGTGAGATTTATTAGTTTCACCACCTGTCAGAGTGGCTGTAAACAAATGTACCTGCTAAATCTGACAAAATGTGTCTCTACACCTGGTTTTCAGTCCTTTGTTTCTGTTTTCTTTACTTGTGTCCTTACTTTCCAGTTGCAGTAATACAACCTGTTTATTTTCTACAACACTAAGACTACCTGAATAGCAGCTTGGGGTCCCTGACACATACTACAGCTGATTAAAAGGCTGTCCACACTTATAACGACAACTATAACAGTGATTGAACTATAAAGATGTGAGCATCAACACTGATGAACGATAACGTTTTGTCAACAGTGGTGACAAACTGAAGCTCCAGCTGCATCCGCTGCACAGGAAACTAACTACTTTTGCTGTCTGGGTACTGAGTCGGGCTGCACAATTTGGTGAAAAATGTTATATTGCGATTGTGATATGCGATACAATTAGTGTAAATTATCAGTGTTGCATTACATCGTGATGATGTGACATTTGTTGAGGTCTGAACCAAACAAACATGTTTTCTTTCATCTGGAGAACTGGATTAATAGGCCAGGTCATCTCTGCAGCACTACAGCACCTCATTATAATGCTGTTTTCTCACATTTTTTCCTATTTCAAAAGAACTGCGATTTAATTCTGCGATGTGGATATTGCACCTGGCCATACTGCAACTTTATTGCAATTGCGATTAACTGTGCAGCCCTAACACTGATGACCTGTTATAGCTGTATGTTGCGAGAGAAACAAAAAGAAAAACAGAAGGATATGAGTTCATAAAATCTTTCAAAGGTGAGAGGATTTAGGAAAATCCAATACTGTTATGAAAGCTGTCGTCTTTCGAAGGGAAATTTATTCACACTTTCCAATGAGTCGACATTAATTTGATGGAATCCTGGCGATCGCTGAAGAGGACATCAGTAAGGACAAAACGCCCTCTGCACCGAAGACCGGCAGCATGACTCAGGTAAAATGATGTTTATGTGTAATTTGCAGCCTAATATTTATGTTATATAAGGGTTTAATAAGTTGCAGGTTATACCCTGTCAATTTGTCTGGATTTTGATGTTTTTCTAATGATTTGCGCGTGTGAACTTCGCCATGAGTTTCTAAAACAACATATTTATAGTTTTATAGTTACTGTTATATGTCAGCTGCAGCCTCTCAGACTGGAGCGGCGTGCACACGCCTGAAGCAGGTACACAAGTTCACGCTCAAGCTTCACGACACAAGATATAAGAGATTTTGCGACACCTTCACACCTGGCGTGTGCACGCAGCTCCGATCTGAGAGGCTACAGTTGACATTTAGACTAAAAACATGGTGTAAATGGCATCTTTTGGGTTAACTTTTAATGTTGCGGTTTATGGACACTTGGATTACACCACACGAGCAGGATGGAGACATTTTGTGTTTTTTTTTGTGTTGTTTGTTTTACTGGTCACCATTCACTTCAATTGTACTGGATTTGGCTGCAACGCTGTTTTCTGCTGAGACTCCGGGATTGTTTTGTGAACTGAAGATCTTCACCCATCCTCACATCTGCACAGGGGTGAGTAGATATTGAGTGAATTTTCATTTTTGCGTGAACTATCGCTTTAAGGTCTGGTTCGCCTGTCGCTGGGAGTCGCTGGCAGTCAACTTATTTTGTTGTTGTTCACTGATGATTTGTTTACTCTGTAAATGAATTGTTTAATATCATTTTTTTTGCATTTTGTTACTGCGCACAATCTGATTTGATGCTCAACTATATTTTGTTTATTAAAGTTAAATCTAATCTTAAAGATTAATCATCAACATTTCTGTTTAAGTATGTTTCTGTCAATCGACTAATCTAAACATTTCAGGACTTGATAAAACAGTTGACGTTGACTAGATTTATAGAGTTTTTGTCCATCCTGTACTCAGAGTAATAAGGGAATACACATGTGGAGTGTTTCTACATAAATATATAGACGTGTATATTATTCCTTGCCATTTTCGAGTCATTGGAAATAGTTTTAAAATACATGATTAATTGAAAATCTACAGTATTTACTTAATTCACACTGAAGTGTTTAATTCGAATCAGCCTGGAAAATCTCAAACCACTGTCGGTGCAAACGAAATGTCAATCTGAAGAGGATTTATAAGCACAACCTGCAGCAGACGGCTCAGTATTTACAGTTTAACATAAACATTATGTTTTATCATCACTGCGTCTGAGGGATCCTGAACGTTCTCACTCTGACTCAGTGCTTCACCTTTTAGGGTCATAGTGTTTTAATTTAAACTCAGTTGGAGGTCAAAAAACAGAACCTATTGTGTTGTTATTTGTGTAAGAAATTAAATAAATCAAAATGTTAGATTCTTCTACAACAACAGGAGGGATTTTTGGATTACTTCTTGTCACTGAACTCCTGTGTCCAGACTACTGGTATTTTTGTGGGGTTAAAACACTAAAATGTCCTATGGGAGCTACTTTTCCTGCAATATCCGACGATCACAGACATCCACTAAATTTTGTTTTATATGTCAGGTTAATAACGAATTATGTAATTTTAAGTGAGCATTATACACCAATATCTTGGGGCTCTTGCACACAAACTTTTGTCCCTCGTCAAAATAAAAATAGGCCAGAGACTTACTACAAAGGTGTGACTGACAAGTAGAAATTAGTCTTTGGCGTCTTTCGTATCGAGGCCATAATATTGTTTCAACACTCAGGGGAGACGTCAAAAACAGGCCAGCGTATCAGCAGTCTATTGATAGGGAGAGATGTCACTCTTTCAGGTTTCTGGGATGTCTCCAGAAAAGTGGAGCTGTGTTCTTTACAGAAAATAATCAGACGCGGTGACACAATAGCCTCGTTTGAGTGGAACTGACACAGAGAGACGATTTTTTAAAATAAATGCCATAAAAGCAAATGGAAAACCGTGTCTTAAGGGGCTGGAAGATGAAGGAAAGAAACACCCAGTTTTGATTGTGTTACCTCTGGAGACTTTGCCCAGTACTTGGGAACATAAATTAATTTGCCACAGCAACTTAACTCCAGGGAAACTAACTACTTGTGATCAAGAGACACTTGATTTCTGGTATTAACATGCGCCTTGGGTGAGCGGATCACAAGTGGACAGCAGTAAATACAAGTATATGACAAGATGCATTGTGATCTGATCACACAAACCATTTGCCAAGGTGGTCCAGGATGCATTTGACCACATATCTTTGGTAGTATAAACTCAAATGTGTCCTGGACCACATTGAAGGACCACCTACATAACTGGCATGCTCTATGTATGAAGTACGTTCTCACTCACGCCCCAACGGTGCCATATATCTAAACAACGAGAAGAACCCACAAAAACAGGAAAAATTACGTAACGTGCTGACTCAACTGATCTACGGAGTTTGCTGATGGACAGATAGCTTTACTTGTTACTAAAGTGACCACTAACTACTAAAAACTGTAGCTTAGCTAGTTATCTCATCTAGCCATGCAGATAGAGGTCTTATTATCTTTCAGGCTCCGAGCTCAGCGCTCCAAACTCCCACAGGACCACTGGTTGCACAGCTAACTAAGATAACTAGCTAACGGCAGCTAGTTAGTGCTTACTTTAGCAACAAGTAAAGCTATCTATCCATCGGGAAGCTCCATAAATCACAGAGAGTTGAGGCAGCGCATTTCGCGTGGACACTATCCAGGACAATCCATTTTTCCTGTAGCGGTGGTTAAAGTAACCATGAAGTAGCTGCTGTTAGCTAGTTAGCTTGGTTAGCCGTGCAACTAGAGGTCCTGTGAGAGGTCAGAGCACCTGTTTACAACACTAGCACAGGAGGTTTGGTCCACTGGAAGGAGGAGGTCTAATAGAGTATAAAGCTGACTTCGATTAGGATTGCTAGCTTAACATCTAACTGTGCTAACTGCTACAATTAGTGGTTATTTTAGCAACAAGTAAATCTATCTGTCCATCAGCAAACTCTGAAAATCACTGAGGCAGAGCAGGTAGGGGAAGTCAGAGGAAAAAAACCCCCACCAAAATAAGTGAATGAATTATGTGCGTTGTTTTTCTGTAAAGTAATCAGTGAAGCAAAGCACCCAGAAACACTCTGCTTCATCAGTGTCTATCAGTTTTCCAACCTTATTCCTGTCTCACATATTATTTGATTAACAGTTAATTCACCAAATTATGGTTAAAAACAACAATTAATCTGGTCTTTGCAAATTGAAATAATGTCCGTGTCTACTTGGATATAGGGCGGGGAAATGAGATCAGATCGCAAGTGCTTACTCAAGACACATATGGAGACACACAGGCTACTAATGCCAGGTGTGGACCGACATACTTGGCTGTCCACTTGTGATTGGGTAACCCAAGATGCTGTTAATGCCAGGTGTAAAGAGACTCACAAGTCTATAGGCATACTAGCAGCTCTGTGAGGCTTTCACACAGTGTTGCTTTGAGCTAAATGCTAATGCCAACATGCTAATGTGCTCACGGTGATGCTTGCATCATTGCCAACTCTGTTTAACATGTAAGCATGCTAACTGACCAACAACAGAGCTGCAACCATGACTAAAAACACAAGCAAACTAATCTGAAAAAAAAGGGTTTTTTCAGGTCTTAGTTGCATCTAAATATTTTCAAGACAAACACAGTCTTGGCTGGAAAAAATATGTTAAAAAAAGCAGAACATATAAGCTGTTTAGCAGAGCTATCTCTGTGCCTGCAAAGTCATTTTCCTGCTTATTGTTGGTGGAGCGTGTGAAAATGCCACCCTGACATTTTCATATCTGGAGAGGGAGGGGTGAGGACATGGATGCCCATGCATGTGTTGACTCTAGGAGGAAGAGCTGGTACCTTAAAGGCAACTGAAAGGGTTTAAGGAGCAATAAACAGAGTGGATTTTCACTTCTTTTAGCTTTGTGAGATTCTTTTCTGATTATCGTGTGTTCTGTTTTAGGATGTAATATATACTCTGCTCATGTGTATATCATGAAGCCTCTTGTACTCCCTTCTTTCCTATCTGTCAGCTGCCCAAAATACCATCCTGAGATGTTGCACATGGTGTCAACACGCTGATAACTGTGACATCCCAACAGGCGCTGACAGATAATGCATTCAGATGGACATAGGCCTGGACTGTCAGCTGTCAACAACTTTGTGAAAGCTGCAATGGCAAGTTTGCCAACTGCACAATTTTCAGCAGTTTCCGAGCAGACTGGGGCCTGTGACATCACTGACCACTCGTGCTGTAATGTTGTGAAACTGATTTTAAGTGATGTTAGCATGCTACAGTGCCTCCTACTCTCGTCTTGACTTACCTTGTCTGCTTACTCCTCCGCTCTCTCTGCCCTGATGTCTGCCTGCAGTTCAGTCAGCACTTTGCGTCCGCCTCGCTCTCTGCAAATATAGGAGAAGAGATAAAGAGAGCGAGAATCAGAGGCTGATCAGAGGCAGAAGCTCTGCACATTCCAGATAAATTACACTGAGGTTTGTGTGTGTGTGTGTGTGTGTGTCCACTGTCCTCTGATCAATGTGTGTCAGAATGTCACAGCTCGCTCTTACAAACTCCACTGGAGAAACACCACAACGAAGCACAGATGGAGACACAAGTTAAACTTAATTGAGGATATAAATTAACTGATGGTTTTAAAGGTTTACATTTTGGGATTATGCTCATTCATGTTTTCCCTGTGAGGGAGATTCGAAGGTTGACACCACTCTTAAATCTGCCCGCTAATAAGAAGCTACAGCCAGCAGCCGATTAGTTTAACCTTGACTGAAGACTGGAAACAGATGGAAGTCTATGGGCCGAGCGGGAAGTCTCGGGCAGGGGTAAGAGGAGGAAACTGTGCATATTCAGTGGGCCGTATGACCAGGAAGTAAACCCGGAAGCTAGAAAGCTTTTTTGGCTTATGCACCAGACGAGCAACCGATTGGACGCCATCTTTGCAAACATCATCTAGTTAATTATAATGCATCTATGGCTAATCTTCATCAATCCTTAGCTAGCAAGTTATCCAGCATTTTGCTAACATTAGCTAACTTAGCATATGCACTTATATGTCGCTTTTACAGGTCCCCAAGAAAAATCTTTTAACCATCTTTAAAAAGCTGTTTCTTTTCAACAAAAACGAGCCAAGCACATGTCTAATCAGCTACAGGAAACAGAAACGGAGAAAACATGCAGGACTTAGGAAGTGTGGCCACTATCCAGTCTTTATGCTACGCTAAGTTTACCAGTTGCTGATTCTGTCTTCACACTGAATGGACAGACATGAGAGTGGCATCAATCTTCTCATCTAATGCTCTGAAAAAAGAGCAGGTAAGTTTATTTCCCGACTACGCTGGACTATTCCTTTAAGTTGAGATTCTGCTGGTGCTGACCCATTCACCTCGCCTCCTCTTCCTCTTTCTCTGGGCCAACAGATTCATTCTTAATGCATCTATGACTCTGCAGCTCGGTTTTCTGCTGCTTCTGATAAATGGGCCAATTACCCTGCATGAGCAGATCTGCAGAGGAAGGGAATTCCACCCATCGTAAATCATGGCGGCAAGAAACGTTAAAGCGACGTTACAGTAAGGCATCCATTAACAAAATCTCGCCAGCAGTGTCCGAAGCCCTGAGCCAGAGTATTCAAGCAACGCTGAAACTGCTTAGAGTTTAAAAACCAAACAGAAAAAGAGCAGAGAGATCTTACTGTACTGTATTGTCACCTCTCCTGATTCACTGGAGCCATTAATCTACACTGTTACGCTGTGTTATGCAAACTGTGTAATCATTTTCATCAGTGCAGTGATTCTCAGACTGTAACCTGGGATACTCTGGTATGTAAAAGGTACAAGGTTCATTTATTTATCATTCTACAACACAGGGTTGTATAATGTATAGTTGTAGCTTTCATGTGTGTCTTCCCAAGACAAAGGTTTCTGTTTTATAAAGGGACATTAAATTTAGTTTGTTTTTCACCAATACTAATCGATAGTATTCTGCTATTTCTACATTTTTCTTTAATAGCAAAAGGGCCAAAGTTCTCAAATGTTAAATTACATCTAAAAATAACATAATTAATAATACATACAATGACTTTACCTCCATAAAACAGTCTGTAATTGGCAAAATTCTGTTTTAAATCAGGATCTGATCAAAAAATAAGTAAAGAATATTAAGAATCAGATTTTTTAAAAAAGCCCTCTGACAAATTCAACATTAATGTGTTTTTTTACTTACCCAGTTGGGCAAGTGGATCAGAAATGTAATTTTTTACTTGCCCCTGTACAAACTGTTTTATTAGCTGGTATAAAATAACAACAAAAAGTTAATTGTCACTTATAATGTAGGGCTGAAACATCTATAAAATGTCAGAAAATAGTCCAACTGTCCATCCCAGTTTCTCAGAGCCCAAGGTGATGTAAAGAAAAGAGGGAAATCTCCACATTTGAGAGGCTGAAAACAGCTATTTTGCATGAAAAATTACTTTAACATTTAATCCGTTATCATCACGTCCAAATTCTCTGATTTCAGCTTCTCAAATGTGAATATTTTGTGGTTTCTTTTCTCCTCTATGACAGTAAACTGATTAGCTTTGAGTTGTGAACAAAACAAGACATTTGAGGACATCACCTTGGTCTTTGGAAGACAGTGATCAGCATTTTCTGCCATTTTCTGACATTTTACGGAACAAACAACCTAATAATCGAGAAAATTATTGAAAGATTAATACATAACGAAAATGGTAAGCTGGTAAGAACGATCAGCAGATTAATTGATAATAAAAAGAATCATTAGTTGCAGCCTTAGCTGTGAGTACACAGTTTATAATGTGTTATGTTCCAAATGAAACTGAAATTAAAGTATCTGCTGATACCCGTCACATTTTATAGGCGACGCTCATATTCTTGCTTCACTTCTTCAAAGTTTTACAAGAACGACACCGTCGGCGTTTCAGGAGTCTTGTAGACAAACAGTGAATATGTAAAACACAGAATGACCCAGTTACAACTAATCATCAATATTGACATTTACCTTTCCTGCTGAAAGATGAGCTCAGTTGACAGAGTCAGAGTCACATGACCTGTCAACTTGTGACTGTGTCATGACAAGTTTTATTTGCTGAGCGCACGTGTTTGCTCACAGACACATCCGGCTCGACGCTCATAAGCCTTCACGGTTACATCTGGGAGTTTCCCACGAAAACTATACAATCATCTGTTGTTATGTGCTGCTGGTTTAGACGTAGCAGAGATATGAAAGTGAAGGCAAAAGTTTTATAATATTGAGTGTTTGTGTTTCTGTTGAATTAGCTGTTTACAAAGTGATTGATTTATCAATTAGTTACTTATCAGTGCACGGAAATGTGCAGCGCAGAGTTCAGTTTGTTCTGAATGTTAAAAGGATCATACAAGTGGTTTTGCATGTTTTAACTATTTACAACAAATCAATATTTGCTGCTTTGTTTCAGAAACACAACCACTGGTTTCTAATCATTTCCATACGATATAGAAATAGATTAGTACACTTGCATGAATTTTGTTATCGATCATTTTGGACAACAAGTCTGCATTAATTTATGTAAAAACGTAAATTATTCTTAAGAGTTTCAAGATTCTTCAAACTGATTTTCATACTGCAAAAGAAGTAATGGAAGCCAGCGGCTGCTGTATCTAAAGCTTCTGATAAACATTTTCTTATTAACAGTGGAACAAATGACAACATGGATGTGAAAGATGAAGTCACAGAGAATAATCGCCCGACTCTGCAGTTTCCCTCAGCTCTGTGAGGTATTTTAGCGTCTTCCAGCTCATTGTTTTAGTTTTATGGCACAAATACTGTCTTGTTTCGCTCTGGTTCATAAGAACTCGCTGTTCTACCAACCCAGCACCACACGGCAGACAGACGGACAAAGTTAGCGGCTAGTTGGTGAACATGGCGGAGCATTTAGCTGCTAAAAAGCCAGATATTTTTGTTGGAAGTTGTTAGACACCAAAAACAGAGTAAAATGAGAATGAATACTGGACTTAAACTCATATGGTTGCCAGAAACAAGGCTCCAAAGGAACAATAATGTTGCTCTGCATCTGCTTGATGAGTCACTTAGCAACTTTTACAAGTGCCAGTGTTGTGTTTGCACTATGAAAAAGTCCTTTAACTTGATCAGGGAAGTATTATTCATGGTTCAAGAATTTGTAACAATGGTGTTTGTATTTAGAGGGGTTATCCAAGATCAGTAGTTTAGTTGATGAAAGCTTTGCTAACTTCACAAGTCGGCACCATAAATACTTGGCAGTTAAACTAATAATTCATATTTTATTAATGTACGATGTCGGTGTCTAAGATGTTATGCCACTACCTCCCACTAGCCGGGCTACAGCTGGGACAAAGACGATAACATCCCGTAAAACCAGGGTGGTTGGTGAGCTGTATCAGAATAAACTGGCACTTAACCACCCAGCAACGTGTAACCATAATCAACACAGGCATGTGTACATTAACCTGCAAGGACAGCAGGCCGTTGATGCTAGCACCAGAATGTGGCTAAAGTTAGCCACATGCTGCAAAACAACATGACATGAGTGGACTAGTCAAAATAGCCTAAAGTGACAGGGAAATTAGTCATTAGGAACATCCCAAGTATTTAATGCCTTATGAGACATATTTCCTTTTGATTACTGTGGTTTTCACGTCCTCCTTTTGGTTTAAAAATTAGTATTCTGTTTCTTTTTTAAAAAGTTGTAAACTGAAGCAGCATCAAAATGTCAAATTCAAGTCCTGCCCGCACTCTTACATCTTTCACTGTCTTTCTTACTTTCTGTTTTTTTTTCTTTGATCAGTTTACTGTGTTCTGCAAAAAGAATCAAGAAAGCCGACTGTCCTTATAAAAGAAAAAAAAAAAAAGCTGAATTTGATTTCCCTGTGAACTGTTTGTGTCATCATATTTATGTTGCAGAGCAGCAGCAAGATCAGGGGATGAGTGTTTTTTTTTATCTTAATGCTTTGGCAATATTGTCCTCCACTTTTAAGCCAGTAAAGCATTTTGAACTGAACTCTACCGAAGGAGAAAAAAAAAGGAAAAAAAGGACGTGACTGTTGATCCATTTCTCTCCTGTGTTCTAGCCTTCTGCTTCCCATCCCTCCCTGCGTGGCAGACAGGTGTTCACTGATGGGAGTGAAACACCCCCAGCACGCTCTGTCCTGCTGCTAACACCACCGAAATCAATCTGACCCCCTCCGCCATCCTTCCCCTGCCATTTGGAGCCGTTTTGAACCCCTTCCTCCGGGTTTTTCGGGGGGTCTGTGTTCGTGACGAGGCCCTCCACAGATGTGATTATAGCTGCTGCTCGACTCTGGGTGTCGCTGACTTAAAGGGTGATTAAGCGCCGCGGGAAACATCCTGGTGAGGAAAATATAATTCCTGGCCTGTCGAGAGTGATGATCTCTCACGCACTCCCACACACGCTGACTCTCAGCTCGACTCTCCCTCCCCGTTTTCTCCCCCTTTCTCTTTCTGTGGTGCACACCTTATTATCCCGTTTTTGTTTTTTTACACCATCCAAAGAGAGAAATTAAAGGTGGCCAGGCAGGGAGTGTTCTGTCCTCTGTGATGCCCAGGGTGTGAAATCAGAGCGTGGTAATTAAAAATCTGTCCCCAGCTCAGCCATCTGGACCCTGGAGAGACGGTGATTAACCTGAGAGGGTCCACAGGGACGCAAGGAGGCAGGATGGGACCCCCGCTCAGAGATAACTGAGACAAAGTTTGAAGGAACCATGCTCCCTTTAGTTACTGTTGCTATGAATATCAAGTTTTGACCTTTCACTTTGTCAATAATAAGGGTGGCAGATTACACTGAAAAAAATCTTTCTTGACCTCATATGGAAGACAAAAGCAGGCTTCTCATGTCTAATGCACAACTGTTTTATCGGCCGAAACAACAAAAAAGATTATTTAATTTTATTTTATTTTATACATGAAACCTGAGGGAGACGTATGCTATTGTGCTAAAAGGCTGATGCTAACGTTACACGTCCCTGGCAAAAACCTAGCATCCTCAAGAGCTGATGATCCTTAGACAAAGAAAATAAAGAAACAGCTTTGTTCTTATATTTCAGCTCAGAATTACTTGTTCCTGAGGCGGCCCAGTGGCTCACTTGGTAGACCGTTTGCCCCCTGTACTGAGGCTATCAGTCCTGCTGCTTAGCTCAGGTACTTTTATCTATCTAGGTTTATCTATTCGTCTATGACAGTAAACTGAATATCTTTGGGTTGTGAGTAAAAGAAGACATTAGAGGACGTCATCTGGGATTTGGGAAACACTGATCGACATTTTTCACCATTTTCTGACATTTTAAAACAAACAACTACTAACTGATTAATCCAGAAAATAATCGACCAATTAATCAACTATGAAAATATACATTTTTGGATGACAAGCCAATGTGTCTTCGATACCCATCCCTACACCAAAAGCACTAAAACACCGTCCAGTTCCCAGGTTGTATCTCAGGTAACGCTGGCTGGATAAAATCCAACAAAGAGCAGCTAATGTTAGCTTAAACTCTGATAGCATCCTGGACAGTTTCTACAAAGTGAGGAAATACTACACAGTGGATGTGCTTTTTTAAGACAAAATGTGATCCCACAAACAAATGTAGTCAGCTAATAAAATCATCCTCGGCCATCGAAGTGATGCTCGGTTAATACTGATGGTAAGCTAGTTAACCGTACAAGCAGCTTAGCGGATAATCTATTCTTTACACTTTCATGCTTGTGTTTTTGGATTTGGAAAGGCTAACAACAAACTCTACAAAAAAATCTTCACTCTCACTACAACCAAATGCACACCTTGGTGCCTAGATACGGCTGCTAAGCTATGATTGGACTATCACTGTTTGGGGGCGGGGTTTAACAAACAAATTATGCCTTGATCACCAGTTATTGAACACACGAATGGAGAGCCTTGACCTTGTCTCAGTTCTTCTCAGTGGGAAAAGATATTTTTTTGTTATTTGGGTGAACTGACCCTTTAACTGAGGCTGATGCATGTCATCCTTAAGAAAAAAACTGGGATGCTACTTTGTTTATCACACAAAAAAAACTCCTGACTCCAGTGTTGTTACTGTAAAAGCTGACGTGATCCTTTTCTGTGCTGACTGAGTCGTTTCTTTTTTTGTGTTTTACTACAAAACCCACAGAACTGATCCAAAACCCCACTGCGGATTTTCAAAAAATGCAAGCCTGTTTTTTATTATTTCTTAAAAGAAAAGGCAGCAGTGGCGCTTGGGCATGCAAGAGCACTCGCATGCATGCAGAAAGTTCAGTCATCAAGCCCCCACAGTGTGACGGAGTGACTGTACCACCCTCGGTCTGCCATAGGACACAATGAGGTACAGACTGCGATGTCACCGTGAAAGACGACACAGTGAAGGGCACACTCGGCTGAACCGAGGTTTATTTACAGAGTCGTAAATTGATAGGAGAGGTTACACAGAATGAGAGGAAATAAATAAATAAAAGCTGGAAACAGGAATGAAGTTTATCAGGGTGATAAAAGAGGCCGAGATGTGACGGTAATATCTTCCTCCAGAGTGGCTTTTACAGCGACCGCAGCGGGGAGAAGTAACATAAAACTGACCTCCGGAGTTATTAATGAACACGATCAAGAGGATATTGACTATTGAATGTAATATAGCACGGATCCCTGTCCTTGAATAGGAGAAAGGACACCCCGCCCTGCGTGCGCACACACAAAGAGAAAGAGACGGGACACAGAGAGCAGAGCTGTCAGGCAATGATTGTCTGGGGAGATGACGCTGACTGTGACAGCTGAGCGTCCTTCTCCATCACTATTTCTGTAAGCGCTCTGAGCAGGACTCAGAAACCTGGACCCGGAGCTGAACCTCCAGGCTCATCACACAACAGCCTCAAACACACATCATACAGGAATATGGAACATTTGAAAAAGTTTACAGAGGTTTACTCTATTCTACTCCACAGAAATATAACACCGAAAGAGCAGATACTAACTTTTTTGTTTTTAATTTATGCTGTGGGGTGAAAGAACTTTTTTGTCTCTGATGAGTGGTAGCATCCTGAATTTCTACTAGAACAACTTCTATTTCTTTTGAGAAAGACCTATTAGTATCCTTTCCCTACAATAAACTAAACTTGTAAATATGGGTATACTAGTATACTACATTTAGTATTTTTCAGCATGTTAATATACATTGTGGTGCAGCTGCTACCCTGAGAGTGATGGTTTTTCTTTACTACAACAGAAGCCCTTAGTGGTTTGGATCCATACTGAATGTGGGAGGGAGGCTTGAAGTTTAGTTTCATTCATTATTTTTTCTAAAACACTATTCCTGTGTACAGTATATTGTAGCTTCAACAGTGATTATGTTATTGGCCATTTTAAACTTGGTTTCAAATCTAAAAGTATTACAGTAGTCCATAGTTAAATTAGGTGAAACAGCTTTAGTTATAAACAAATGGCTTTAACACTCAAAGACTCGTGAGGATCGTGTGTCTTCGTCTTTTTGTTCATCTTCATGTTTTTTATCTCGATGTATTTCTGCACTTGTCCCTTACAAATAAATTAACAAACTAAACTAAACATCTATGGACTGGGACGGGTGTCTCCATGGCAACATAAGCAAACATGTCAACAACTGTCATCAGATTCGGAAAAACACTCAAACAAATTACCCTCCCTAATTCCCGTCCCTTTTGGAACCTCAATCAACTGCCTGCTTTCCTGTTTCCAATACTTACACATACACACCCACTACTACCTGGGTAGACTGTCTTGCACTCTTGATACAGACTATTACAGTCTGTATCTGTTGTAAATATTCTAAATTTTTCTGCACTTTATTTTTTACTATTTATATTACATTATATTTTATGACTAGGACATACTGCTGCTACAAGGAGATGTTGCCAAACAGAATTTCATTGTACCCCCTTGCAATGACAATAAAGCTTCTCTTCTTAATAATACTTAGATATGCCTCGTCTTTGTTGAAAAGAAAAACAAGTTTTGGAGGTTAAAAGATGTTGTAGGAGCCAGTAAAAGCGACATATCCTGTATGTAGTCACATCTTAATGTAGCTAATTATACCACAACACTGGTTAACTAGTCAGCTAATTTAGTCAGTTGTTAGCTTGCTAGTTAGCAGGAAAGAAACTAGCTAACTAACAAGCTAATCTGTATCAACTGTTAACTGGCCAGCTAGAGTTTTGCTAACTTGCAGGCCAACATCTTTTACTATCCTCAAAATAAGGTTTTCTTTTTCCACAATGACACACCTTGAACATCCCATGTCTGATTACAGAAAACAGGAAAGGAGAAAATTGACTGCGGTGCCGCCGGGGTCCAAGCACAGATCAAAAAGGGGCGGGACTTAGGAAGGGTCCATCACAATTTTTAGGTGGAATTAGGCGAGCTACCTAGCGATACAAAAATTGACACAAAAACAGTATAAAATGTGGATGAGCTTGATGCAGCTGAGCAAGTTGTTTTAAGCCATGGTACAGAAATAAAAGCTCTTCAATCAGGGTAAAATAAACCAAAATAACCTGGTCTCCCAATAAGAAACAAGCTAACATGAACATGACGTCGGACTGAATCAATTAAGTGAAATGAAATGGTGATTCAGTCCGATTATCTGGCTAGTTTTTTCCGACAGAGCCCGCCCACTTCACACCAGTAAGAAGACGACAGAAAAAAAACACAGATCACATTCATGAGTTTGTTTCTTAGTTACTGAGCAAAGAACATCACATAACGTTTCATATGAAATACTTAATTCTCTACGTGTTCCTATTAGACTGCACATTAACCCGAACTCTTTTTCCTTTTTCATGCCGCTGCCTCTCGGTCAGACCACCACCACCCGTGAATATTCGATTAGCCCGGACATCTGTGCCACCCCCAGCATGCCCTGCCCATCCTGCCATCTTAGAGATTGTGGTGTGTGTGCGTATATATATGTGTGTGTGTGTTCGGGGGTTAATCTAGGTCCCAGGAGGGGGGAGGGGAGAAGGCAGTGGCCCAGGAAATGATGCATCCCCTGGGAGTCAAGGAGGCAGCAGGGAGGAGGCTTATTGCCCCGGGGAGCGCAAATGTGGTCTATTATGTTTATTAAATCAAACGATCAAGGCCCTGCATGCTTCTTCTTTGTTAGATTAAAGCAGTGACCAAGTGGTTTTCTTTTCCTCAAACGTTTAAAGACATGTGTTTAAAACCTTTTATACGCGTGTTATGTAACAGCAGCGTAGTTAGTGGGGTAGAAACAATGCATGTCACAGCTGTCACAGGAACAGATACACAACTTTAAAACCGTACAAAAATAAAAGCATGTGTTTTTGTGTGACCAGGTTGGAAAATTAATGCCAGCCACCAGCCGAATAATGCTGGTGAATTCTGGCTGTGAGTGAGAGGGCTGATTTAAGTTTCCCTCACCTCTTTGGCAGTCGTCATGTGGAGCTTCTTTTCCTTTCTGGAAAATCATATTTTGAAGTGGCCGGCATGGTCGCCAAGTTTAAAAAGGTTAACTTCCTGCCCTGCGTGTCACTAATGATAGTTTTTTCCCAGCTTTTGCGTAGATTAAACTCTCTTCTCCGTGCTTTAACTGTGAGGAATCAGGGCATTTGTGCATTTGCTTTGAGTGAGGAGGTATAAACATACTTTTCCTCTGGAATCAATCAGCATGCCAAGAATAACACGGCCAGACTCCTGGGCTGTTAACAATATTACAAACATCCGGGCTTGTTTAGATTCTGCTGAGAGTGTGAGTGTGCTGCTCGGACGGTTTCAGACCCTGAAGTGCTCCGACTGAAGGTTTGGCTGAAAGTGCATCTGCTTTGTCATAGATTTCATCCAAGCTGTCAGAAACATTTGTGGCTGAAGCTTCCAGAGGTGGAAGACTTGAGACCTGGACTCACATCACACATAAGTCACAAAAATGATGACTTGAGACTTGGCTTGGACTTGACTGCTGGAAGACTTCTCTCACTAAAGATTTAAGATACTTGAGATTTGAGGGTTGCACTTGAGTTAAGTTACAAAAAAAAGGACTTGGGATGAGAGGACTTGATGCTACTTGAACTACAAACTTGAAAGGATCTCTGGTAGGATTAAGACGTCACAAAAATGAGGACTTGGAACTTGGCAGTTGTGAGACTTGTCCCCTAAAGACTTGACTTAAGACTAGAAGCGAACCAATACTTCAGTCAAACCTGAAGCTTGACTGAAGAATTGGTTGGTTGACACTTGGGAGTTAACTCAAACTTGACTCTAACTTAAGTATGAGGACTTGGTACTTCACTTGGACTGCTGTGAGAGTTGTCTTCTTTGAGACAAGACTTTCCAAAGGCTTGAGCCTTAAATACAAAAACAACAACAACAAAGGCTTGTGCTTTAACCCCAAGGACTCCAGACTTGTTTGGAAAAAAGGTTTAAAGACTTGAGATTTGAAATGTCTATTCAAGTCAGACTTAAGTCACCAAAATAAGAACTTGGAAAAGTGCTGTGAGATGATTCCCAAAATACTTAAATTGACTTGAGAATTGAAAGCAAAGACATTCAAACCTCAAATTTTGCCACTGGGGACATGACTTGAGACTTGGTCAGACACAACTTGAGACTTGACTGAGGCTTGCCTCAAAAGAATCAAAAACAGCTCTGGAGATTTGGACACGAGTCAGACTTATATCACACAGAAATGAGGACTTGGCACCTCACTTGGTCATGGCAGCTGTGAGACTCCCTAAAGACTTGGTTTGCGATTTATAAAGTCTTATGTTTTGTCTTTGAAGACACAGACTTTAGTTTAGTTTAAGACTCGAGTCACAAAAATTGGGTCTTTAGACTTGACTTGGACTTGACTGCTGTGACATTTAACTTACTTGAGTTTTGACTTCCTAAAGACTTGACTTGAAACCAAAAATACAAAAGTCTCATGTCTTCACCTGGCTGACTGAAGACCTGTGACTTGACCTGGACTTTCTTTCAAGGACTTAGTTGGACAAGACTTGAAACTTGACTTGGGCTTTTCACAAATGACTCAAAAACAGCTCTGGATTAAAGTTTTATCCTTTCATCTGACTGACTAAATACTTGTGACCTGACTTGGACTTTCTTACAAGGACTTGGTTGGGCAAGACTTGAAGCTAGACTTGCACTGGCACCAAAAGACTTGAAAAAAGCTCTGGTAGGAGCTCCAACCCAAGTCACAAAAATTAGGTCTTAAGAATGAACACTTATTTAAGTTTCACATTGTGATCTGGTAGAATGAAGACTTGTGACTTGACTTGGACTTTCTTTAAAGGACAAAAACCTGAAGACTTGACTTGGACTTGCCTCAAAAGAACTGAAAACAGTTCTGGAGACTTGGACTCGAATCAAACTTAAATCACTCCCTAAAGACTTGAGATCTTAAGTTTTATGTTTTGCCGTTGAGGACTAGAAGCTTGATTTGATTGAAGTTTTATCCTGTCATCCAACTGACTGAAGACATGTGACTTGACAGGAACTTTCTTTCAAAGACTTGATTGGAAAAGACTTGAGGCTTGACTTTTACTTGCCCCAAAAGACTCCAAAACAATTCTGGTAGGGTAGGATTCAACTTGAGTCAAATCCAAGTCACAAAAATGAGGTCTTAAGGCTCGACTGCTGTGAGATTCAACTCACTTGTGTTTCATGTTTCGGTCTGGCTTATCGAAGACTTGTGACTTGACTTGGACTTTCTTTCAAGGACTTGGTTGGACAAGATTTGAGACTGGACTTGTGCTGTCCCCAAAAGACTCAAAAACAGCTCTGGATGCTTTTATCTGGACAGAACACAGCACGGCTGAATGAGCTTAAAACCAAAAATCAACAGTCAGAGGCAAACAGGTGCAGCGAGTACAAAGGTCGAAGCGTTCAGCGCAACAACATCCTTCCGACCTCATGTTACCTTCCCTCTGAAGCTTCGCACATCTCTGAGAAACAAGTCGATCTGTGTGAAAGTATGAAAAGTCAGGTCCTCATAGACAAGACTTGAGCAAGAATGATTCTTTTAGGAAGCTCAGCCAAGGACTTGTCACACTTTGGCCTGACTTGGAAGGATTTTTTGGTGATGGGAGTGGAGAGGTCAGTGTGGTCAATAAGGCGTGGATGGCTGCTCATTCTTCCCATCACTCCTACTTTTTTTTTTTTTTGCTGTTTTCTATCTGCAACTCTCACTCTGTTCCAGAAAACTCAAGGTTTTTGATGTTTCTTGTTTATCGCTGGATACTTCAGCTGCTCTTCTAGTCTCAACATCGACATGTGTGAAACAATCTGTGGCCTTGGAGCGGCTTGCCTTCGAGATACAGTATGAGCCACCCGGACGTGAGCTCTTGCGTAATTCTGACTCGCTGTGTGCGTTTGTAACAGGCCTGCATATGTAACACACAACCACACACGCATGACTGGATGATTTAATGTGAGTTGTACATGACGATGCCTTAGTGTGACGAGCTGAGTAGGAAAAACAGCATGTCTGCGTTCATTTTTTTGTGGTTTTCCTGCGAATGCATGCCGCTGTCAGGCGACTGTATCTGTCTATGAGCAACATAAAAACACCAACCCCCCCCTCCACCACCACCACCTCATCCTCCTCCACCTCCTCCTCTCCCGGCCATCTGCTTGATACAACCACTACATAGACCTTGTGTGTGGTCGACTGCTTTGCTCCTCACGGTATGGAGGGCGAGAGTGGCCGGAAAACCACACAGGAGGCTTGTGGGATTCTCTCTTTTCTGGTGCCTCATCTTCCCCTTTTTCATCCTTCTCTTTCTCTTTTTCATCCCCTTCTGCTCGTGCAAATATCCCCCGAAACAGATGCCCTTAATTCCTCTGGCTCCACATTATAAGATCTGCCCAATCCTGAGGGAAGAAGAAAGAGGGAGGAAGAGGAGAAGGGGAGGAAGGGGAGTCCTTTCTCTCATTCCCCTCACATATACACATGCATCAAAGGAGGTACCAGATGGGGGGAAATAAAGCAGCAGTTCACCTGCCAGCGAGGAGGTTTTTAGAGATTTTAGAGGGAGGAGGGGATTCCATGATGTAAACCAGCCAGCGGCATCAATCTCGCCCCTCGAGCGCTGACAAAACGACAGCGTGGATATGAAAACTCCCTCCTCCTCTGGAACACACCCTGATTTGGATGCGATTAACCCAGATGCCACCAAAACAGAAAAAATAAACAATAGCTGATGCTAAAAAATGTTAAACAATCCTACCTTTTTTTGCGTGTATGTGTGTGGTCTCTGTCCGTGATGCCAAACACATCCAGTCCTGTGGAGTAGTATCCACGCGTTCTCCCCTCTTTCTGTCTGTCACACACAAACACACACAGTCAGTCAGTCAGTCAGTCAGCGAGGCAGGCGAGCACATCCACACAACACACACTCCTCTCTCTGTATGCCTCTTCCTCTCCGCTCCAGCTGAGATCCTCCCTGCCTCCCTCCTCCTTCACTGCTGCTCCGAGTCTCCACCCTTTAGCCAAACGCTCAGGCTGCAAGAAACTACCCTCCTCCCTCCTTCTCTCTTTCTGTCTACTCTTCTCCACTATCTGGACACGCTCCCTCCGTCTCCCAAAGGTCCACAGGAAAAGCCTCGACTGTCTCTCTAAACACCTACAGTAAACAAATGCATACCAGGAAAGCTGACAGTCTGGACGAGCTGGATTTCCGACTTGATAAATATTCATGCTGGTCCTTGCAAACGTTGCTGCTGCACACTTTCCCTCTTTCTAACTCCGGAGGAGAGAAGTAATTAAGTACAAATACTTTGTTACTGTACTTAAGTATAGTTTTCAGGTATCTGTGCATTACTTGAGTATTTGTTTTTCTGACCTTTTACTTTTTACTCCTTACATTACAGGCTCAATACTTTAGTTTAAATACATTGAGAGGAACGGTTAATTATTTTTATTATGCATCATTGCACACCGTCTTCTCAACATTAAGAGTGATTTCAACCTAAATAGTTAGGACAATAACACATAAAAAAGATGATTCCTTGATGTATTCATCAGTGCATATTACGCACGACAGATGTAACAACATGAAAATGATGTAAAACATATAGCAAGATGGAAAGATATGTTAAAGACATAACAATGAATAAGATGTAGCAAAAAAAGTTGAAGAGTAACGAGATGAAAAACAAGGCAAAACACACAAGTCAAAAATAAACGTAATGACGAAAAAACCATGAAAGAGGTAACAAGGCCCAGTGAAGGTTACTGTGCAGGATTCCAGACATTGCATGAGAAAAATTCAGTCAACCCTCAACAACAACAACAACAACAACAACAACATCCTGCACTGCACACACGGCAGCCAGAGTCGAGGCTTTTAATCTTTAGGCCACTTGTATATTACAGTGAGGTCATCAAAGAGAAAGAGACTCCTAGCAACTCTTCACCAACGTTGGAACAACACGCATAAACAAACAGCGTGCAGCACACGTCGCTCTTTCACATCTCAGTGTTTATGTACTGGATTTTCTGCATGTACAGGATGCACTCATTTACGGACAGATCAGCAAGATCAACTCCGTGTGAGTGTATGCATGCAGCTGGTATGTATATGAGAAGCGGAGTTGTTATCTAAACCAGGGAGGTTGAGTTTTTGGTCCCATATGTTGTATATGTTTCTGTTTCTGTTGAATGAAGAGATTTCGGTAAAATCTGGTGTAACATTTTTTTTTATTTTTGGTGTGAAATGTGTAATTTTTTAAACTTGATTACTCATAACTAGGAAAGCACATAAATCAAAACTTAGTTTTCTGGATTACCTGGTTTGAGATGAATCCTTTAATATAAGCCACACCCACTTTGGTCTGAAAAAGACACTTCTGAATGTTTTTAGCCATGCTAGCATATTTGCAAAACATTGTCAGCTGTATTTTCTATTTTGTGTTTAATTCTACTGGCCCTTTTCACACAGTTGACTGAAGTTTCATCCAATCTAATCTTTAATATAAGCCACACCCACTTCTGTCTGAAAGGACTGTTTGCCCTTTTGAGTGTTTTTAGTCATGCTGACATATTTGCAAGTCTACTTACATTTAGGGATGATCCTGGTGACTAGTTTCCGACAATTAAACACATTTTAATTTAGACCAGTCAACTAGTCTAACAGTAAGAAAACACTCAGAAAGCAGTTAAACTGAGCACAATTTATTAATTGATCATGTTTGGCACTGTTCAGAAAAAAAATACTGTGTATTATTAAGAGCCATTTGAAGACGTTAATCACAGTCTACAATCGCCAAATCATATTTTAAAAGCTGGTGAAATGTGTGGCAATTTGTGCTGTGCAATATGAACATCGCACATTAACCTACAAAACATGACAATAGCTCACTAAATGCTCTAAATGCAAATTATTTGCTAGCTAGTTACAGAACTAACGAGCCTAATAACAGATGTAACAAGCTAGCTGATGATTTATGTATTAGGAAGCTAGTTAGCTAACACAAGCTAACAGACACTTAACATAAACAATAAACAATACATACTTAAACCATTATCCAGCTAATGTTAGCAAAAAGCTAGCCAACTAGCTAGATAATATGCATCAATCATAAGCTAGTTAGTTAGCTAGCACTTTGCTAAAATTGGGTAACTTGTGATGACATTAGATGTGACTATATGTTGTTTTTTAAAGATCCCCCAGCAACATCTTATGACCAGCTTCAAAATTTGGTTTTATTTTCAACAGACGAGCCTAGCACATAGCATATTTAACTACAGGAAACAGGAAAGGAGAAAGTTCCAAAGGTTCCACTGCATATCAAGCTTGCTTAACTATTATTGGAGCAACAAGCAAAAAGGACCTGTGTCTTATGAAGAAAATGCCAGTTGTTAGCATTAATGCATGAGCATTGTTATCATGACTATGTTAGCATACTATAACTGTAGACTCTTGTTTAAACATTACCTCAAAATTCATCCAATCTAAAGATTTAAATTTGGTACCTTAAATATTTATATAACCTATATAAATATGCCGTACAGTTTCCTTTAGCCTACATCTACATGTGCCATAAACTGCTGTTACTCTTGAACACTTGACAGATTCACACATCTACACCGAGAAATCCTGCAAAATTCACTGGCAAGTGGTGCTACAGCAATATGCCAAGCTGAGAGGTTATGTCTGACTCACTTATGTGTATTTTTTTTTTGAATGAATTATGAGGGTTGTCCACGATTTAAGAGCTTCCGAGTTTGTAAGGTTTGTCTCATATATTTCTGACTGTATGCATGTGTTCAAATGCATGCACATATCTATGCATCCGTGCTTGTATGAGTGCACTGTACATCTGCTATCATGCATGTGCGTGCTTCGCCTGCAGGTAAACCCAGCGAATGTTACTCATCTTCGCCCTCCTCTCTGAACTGAGCGTCATGTTTTCTGTGAATCACATTTTCCTCAGCTCCATTCATGCAGATGTTATTCTCTGTGAAAACTTATGGTAACAGTACGCGTCCAAGAAAAGAGCGAAGAGGAGGAAGATGGAGAATTAATGAGTCATGGTTCCTGTGGAGGCGCACACAGGAAGCCTCTGTCACCAGGATACCACAGTGATCTGTGATAGCCCTTCCTGGGTCCCTTAAGCCAGTGGTGTCCAAACTTGTTAGTCTGATGTCCCCCCAGCCATACGCTATCAGTGAGCTCAAGTACGCCTTCACTGGCACCATCCATTATGTTCAAAATATTCTTCTTATGAATGAATTATAAACTGTGTGTTATTTCTTATGAATGGATCATAAACTGGATCTTATTTCTTATGAATGGATCATAAACTGGATGTTATTTATCGCTTATAAAAGTGTTTAACTGTTTATCGTTTAAGCTAACCATTTAAACTGTTGAATCCATTACTGTTAATATTTAAACTATCTATTCATTACATTTGGCATACACATACTTAATTAGTTTACTTTGAGCTAACAATTTCAATTACTCATCCATTATTTTTGTTAATTATTTCAACCATTTATCAATTACTTCTTTACTTTTAATCTGGGTTAATATATCAGCCGTTTTCCATTTCTTTAAGCTCATTATTTCAACAGTTTTCCATTAATTTGAGCTAAACATTGCTTTTAGCCTACTATATCAACCGTTTATCCATGAGCCCACATGTGGTTAGCTATTTGAAAAACATTTTTAGCTAATGATTACAACTATTTTTTCATTAGCCAACTTTTAGCTAACCATGTCAACCATTAATCAATTACTTTTAGCTTATCCTGTCAACTGTTTGTCCATTAGCCTACATGTAGCTAATTATCTGAATATTCATCTCTTACTTTGAACGAACTATTTCAACAGTTTCTTCATTAGCCCACTTAGCTAATTATGTCAGCCATTTATCCATTGGTCTACACACAACAGACTATTTAAACATGTATCCATTACTTTTATCAAATTATTCCAACTAATTGTTCATTAGTCAGCTTTTAGCTAACCTCGGCAAAAACGAACCCATTACTTTTCGCTAACTATGTCAATCATTTATTCACTGCCCTACGTCTAGCTGCTACTTCAATATTTATCCATTACCTTTAGCTAACTTTAACAGTCTCTTCATAAGATAAACAACTATTTCACATCCACTGGCCTACGTGTAGCTAACTATTTCAGCAAATGTTTATCCATTAGCCTAGCATAGCTAACAATTTGAACATTAATCCCTTACTTTTAGCTAACCATTTCAACCACTTGTTCATTAGCCCACTTTTAGCTAAATGCGTCGACCATTTATCATTATACGTAACTGACTCTTCGTAGCAGAGTTTGTCGTAGGCAACTGGACTTGATAGAGTCTCTATCAAGACTCTATCAAGTCCAGTTGCCTACGACAAACTCTGCTACGAATACCATGACCTGGATGACTGAGAACCTTCACAGACATACATAACTGACTATTTGTCCATTACTTTTAGCTATGCCAACAGTCAGTTAGGTTAATTAACTATTTCAACTGCCTACTTTTAGCTAGCTATGCCAACCATTTAGTCATTTAGCTAACTATTCCAACATGTATCCACTACTTTTCGCTAACTATTTCAACTGTTTGTTTATAGGCCCACTTTTAACTCACTATTTTCAAGCGTTTATTCATTGGCCTACTGCTGCACACAGCTTTTCATGTGCCTCCTGGTAACTGCAGCGGTACCCCCTGAGGTGGGCCTACACGTGCCCCTGGTCCAGAGTCACTGCTCTAATCTACAGTATGTCACGGCCTTGTTGAGCATCAGCATCAGAGACAGTAACAGCACAACCCCCCCCTCCCTCCCTCCCTCCCTCCCTCACTGGAGAAGAGATAAATCCAGAGATTTGTTTATTTGTAATCTGATTACTATGTTTTATTATCGGCTCTGGGGATCATCTCTGAAGCTTGTGGTGTCAGTGCAGCTGTTTTGGTTAATAGGCTGGTTTATTAAGTGCTGTTAATCCACCTCTAAGAGGACACGGGCAGATGTGGTGACTTGCAGTTTTAATATCACTAAAATTGCCTTTTCTACCACGATAAATAGTGCGGTTTTGTAAAAGGGTGGAGATGAAATACATATCGGCTTTTCAGGAACTGAGAGAAACTGTCTTATATTCAGTTTCGGGGTTTTTTGAGCCAAATTTTCGTTAGCTACTGGTTGAATTATGGTCAGGTTTTCATACAACAATGGTGATTTTGGTTGAGGAGGATGAAGGATGCTCGAATGATCCAGTGTGTGTATTAATGAGTGTGTGTGTGGAGAGTGTGCGTGTGTGTGTGTGTGTGTGTGTGTGTTGTGTGCGTGAGGGGTGGGGTTATCACGACTGGCGGGGGAGGGGCCTGGATTTCATTTCTGATTTGCGACCATCTGGCTCCTCCAGGCAGCTGCTGGCCCGAGCCGAGCAGAGCCGCCCCGCCTGTTCTGCCCCAATGCCCCATGGGATTTACGGAGAGGTCACCACTGCTGCTGGAGACACACTGTCACCTAATACTCTCAAACAATCGGCTCAAATGATTGCCCACACACACACACAGACACACACACATATGCACGCTCATAGATGTGGAGATAAGATGTATGGCAGCATCAGAACGGATGGAAACGGGAGAAACGTCCAGAAATGAATCAAAGATCAGAAGCTTCATTAAAGGTCAGCGAACGATGACCTCACTTGTTTCAAATTCACAAAAACAACACGTGAACGCGGTCTGAACGGAGCTACACCTAAACTCAACAAGACAAAAGAAAGGAGAGGGAGAAGGGGGTGGTGACAGAGAGACGGAGAATGGATTTCCCCCTCTGTGTTGCCATGCCGACAGCAGTGGATGGTGGATGACTGATTTCCTGTACAGCTGTGGAGCTCGGAGGGGAGAGAGTGGAAGAGAGGGAGACACGTTATCTGTGGTGGAGGAAGGAGGTGGAGCTCGCTGAGGAAAGCATCCATGTTTTCTCTTAAATTGTACGTCAGTCTCTCTGTGGTCATTAGTGTTTTCAGCCTGGATGTTGTGTGTGGGTTTTTTTGTTTTTTTTTTGTTAAGATGACTCTTTTATTGGCTCTGCACAAATCTGTGCAGCTCTTTTATGTAAATAACAGTCATATTGTACATATTTTCTTTATATCTTTAGGGCCTGAGCACTGACCGGTGTTATTATTGACCCTTATTGTTATGCAAGGAATCATTATTCCTAACCAAAATTTATCACATTTTTTGAAAGACTAAAAATCCCCCAAAACTCATGAAACTTGGCACACGGGTCAGAAATGGTGAAAAATTATATATCTTTTGGGTTCTGGGCATGGGTTAAGGCTGAACAATTAATCAAAATTTTATTAAAATCACAATATGGCCTACTACAATTTTCAAATCGCAGGAGGTGCAATATTAGGCAAAGGCAAAATTTGTGTCAAAGTACCATTTTACTATGTCCTGGCATACACATCGTATTCAGCATCTTTGTTTGGTACACATCTCTACAAAAATCACATCATGATCATTTTCATTTGAATTCAATGTGCAGTTTTTGCTATTTTTTTGCATTGTACTTTCACAAACTCCTCCTGAAGGAGACTTTATATTAATCTAGAGACCTTGGCGATAAAAATTAATTAAAAGCTTGGGTTTTCGTTGAATGGAGTAGCCTTGCTGTGGCGTCGAATTTCAGTGTTTTCAGCCAAGAAACAGGAAGTTGCTGTAACTTGAGTGCCCAAACTTCACAGGTTTTATAGGAGTCCCAACCTGAACACACCTACAGGGCTTGGGGTGGTATGTACTTTGTCTCGCCATCCTAAAATTTCACTGTGGTATATGACAGTATTTGCGTAAAAAACAGACAAACATAAACATAAAGAGTGAGCTCGTGGCCTTATTTCAGAAAGCAGGTTTAGTGAAAACTCTGACTTTGTTAAGCCTGAGATGAGGGAAACTCCAGGTCTTCTGTTTCAAAAAGAGAGATAACTTGACCTCTGGGTCAGTTACCCTGTCCCACAGTAACTGACTCCTCCAATTTTATTTGAAATAGTACAAAGTCTGAAGTCCTCACAGTCTGTAGCCAGAGTTTAGTGCATGTAGAGGACAATTAAAGAAAATGCACATAAAAAAATTCAACACAAGTTCTACTTACTTGGTGTTTGCAAAGCTGTCAGCCATACGTGGTGACCTTCCTCTCCTTTGTCCAGTAATGCAGAGGGTTCAAAGGCAGAGAGCTGAACCTACAGAAGCAATAAAATTAAGTACAAAGTGTAAAAGATATAAATACCTTCATTTATATACACTATACTAATACCATATAGAGTTTCTAAACAGTTATGTCTGTCTCTGTTGGTCTCCCTCTGTATTACTATATTATTTATACTGACATCATCACTGACATCTACAATTTAACACATATAAATCAATTTAAATGAGTAGATTAATGTGTTATAGATTTAATTTAAAGGTAGCTTACCACCAATTCGTATCAATTTCTTCAGTCAGAAGCTGAATGGGCAGTTACTGCTAATGTTAAGCTAGTTAGCTTTGGGAGGTGTTCAGTGCTAGCTGTTAGCTGTTTTATTTTTCCTTCATCATAAATACACGTAGCCTCATTTGGTTATGTTGACATATTGTCAATCAGAATGGGTATTGTTCAGTGACAGATAACAGCTAAGGGAAACCCAATAAATAAAATTTTGGTTTCGCTTAAACTATGTCTGGCTGTGGCTATGTCACCAGCTAACACTAGCTAACTAGCTCCCCTGATTTAGCTGTCTAGTTTACAGTGGTTTGGTTTTTATTATTGTTGGGATTATACAGTTCTATCGCTCTTGTTAAATTGAACAGACGCCAGAAAGTAAATCTTAACACAATCTTACCATCTTTTTCCAAATAGCAACTATTTTGATATGAAATAGCTGCGTAAAGACATTTGTTACCTATGGTATTAATTAAGGTCTCGTTCAATTAAATGAATCAGAGCCTTTCTGCTACGGCAGCACGCGCAATGGGGCGGGGTCGAATGGGGTTCGATGTCCAATGGGCGGGGCGTAGCCTAATTAAACTGAAATAATACATTTGTATTTCCAACATATTTCACCTATTAAATGCATAAATATATTCTATTTTATATTTTTATAATTACTTATTTTTATATTTGCTTTTTTTAAACCACACGTGCAATGTGGTACTGCCAGCGCCGTACATTGTAAAAAGTTGGAAAACGGCAGTGTCATTAAAAACATTAAGATGGTGCTTTGGCGCCACCCAGTGGTTGAGCACGTGCGTTACAGCTCCAGTGCACTTCGAGTTTGTATGTGGGTGTTTTGACCCTCGGCGGCCGTCGTACCAAAACAAATACGTCATTTTGGAGCGAAAGTTTTCGAAAGACCTGACGGGAGGGATGGACAGGACATGTAGACGCGTGCTGATTAAAAATACCTGACAAATCATTATGTTTTGAAGAAGTTGTTATAATATCGACACCGAGCTGCTGTAAAGATGGAGGGACTGGAGATGTCTGCGATGGTTCCGGCTTTTCAAGAGCTAGCTAGGTGAGTAACCAACCGGCTAAAGTTAACCTAGCTAAGCTAAGCTGTTAGCAGTGTGTCAGACTCTTAAACTGCTTTAGGTTAAACTGAACCGTCTCTTTTATGTATAAACCACCTAGTTAAGTAAATGAAAACCTTCGCTACAGCATGTTTACATAAATAACGTTACTCCGTGTCGGTGTTTGCAGCGCCAGCGCGGCTGAGTACGACCAGGCGGTGCAGAAACCTCGACAGATCCTCTGTCAGTTCATTGACGGGATACTGACGGATGTAGATGTCGGTAAGTCAGCAATCTTCAAACACATGCAGGAGATGAACACAATAACAGAAACACCTGACAGCACAATAGTAAATAACAGCCTGGTAGAGCTATGAAAGCTGAAGAAGACAAATGTTTCAGATCTACTCTTCCCCTTTGCTAATGTATTCTTTTTATGTACTAATGAAGCTTAAGAGTTTTCCTCTTTTAACAAATTAGCACTGCGTTTGTGAGTAGAGCTGCAACGATTAATAATTGATTATTGCATAAATTGCCAACTATTCTAATAATCGATTGATCAGTTTAAGTAATTTTTAAGAAAAAAAAAAGTCAAAATTCTCTGATTCCAGTTTCTTAAATTTCATAAATTTGAGTATGATCTGGTTTCTTTACTCCTTTATGACAGTAAATGGAACATCTTTGTGTTGTGGATGAAACAAGACATGTGAGGACATCATCTTGGGCTTTTGGGGAACACTAATCAACATTTTTCATCATTTTTTTCATGTTTTATAGACTAAACAACTAATCAATTAATTGCGAAAATAATCGACAGGACGATTGACGAAGAAAATGATTGCAACACTTTTTGTGACTGATGCGCTTGCAGTCAGGTCTTTGTATTATAAACTTTGTATGTATTTATTTAAAATGAAGCACTGTGTGGCTCTGATGGCAGGTGCTCTTTAGTGGGGCTGGTGAAAAGTACAAAAAATCTAAATCTAGGAAGTCTCCTGATGAAAACTTAGAATCAATACACATTGGTATGTTTGATTTCCTATATCCCTGAAGGATAAACATCTAAAATTATTTCTCCTGAAGATGATATGGCCTTTGTATTTTCTTCAAAAATCAGTCTATAGCTAGTTTTCATGTTGTTGCCAGCTAAATGTCAGAGAGTTAGAGGCTCACATTTGTTTACCTGTTAATTATTTTTGTCATAGTTGTTATTATGTATCTGGGTTTCCACCTGTCTGTTTGGTTTGTTAGTTCTTGTTGTTTTACTGTTTTGTCATTTACCTGGGACTCTCCCCCGAAGTTCAGTTTAGGTCTCCATACTTCAAATCAATTAAAATGTTTTTTTTTATAAATCCCAATATCACAAATTCAGATTCAAACTTTTCAGGTCAATTGTGGAACCCATCGGGGAGGATTTTGATACTCAGTTTGTGAACCAGTCATTTAACTGAATCTGTTCTCTGTGTGTCTCCCAGTTGCTCTGGGGCTGAATAAGAAGTCCAGTTCAGAGCCGGCCTGTGTGATGCTGCTGGACTTTCTGCAGCATATAATCAAATCCTCGTCTTTGATGTTCGCCAACCCCGCCTGCCAGCCTGCCGAGTACCCGGACACCACACAGAGCTGCACTGGTACGAGATGCTCTTGAAAAATCAGAGCAAAAATGACTAAATAAAATTGATTCCTATCTGTATTATTATTTTCTGCCTCCACCTCTGATGTCTCCTCATTCCTCTCTTGATTCAGACTTCAGTAAGTGGGTGGCAGTGCGTTTGCTTCGTGTGGCGGCAGCTCCAGACTGTGACGTCATCCACGGGCGGGTCTCTGCTGTGTTGTGTTCTTTGCTCCACACTCTGAGAGCCAGGGCGCCGTTCATCTGCAGCCGCCTCACTCAGGACCTCATTTTATTGACCCAGGACCTCAGCAACATCCTGTTCACTCACGTCTCCACGCTGACAGGACAGGGACACGCTCTGAGCGTTCAATGGCCCGTAACACTCGAGTGTTTCAGCATCTCCCCTGTCTGTACCTCCTCGTACCTCACCCCTTCTCCCCTTGTCCTCTCCTCTCCGGCTGCCCTGGAGTCTCTGACTGCTGTGACGATTGGCGTTCTAACTGACGCTCTGAGGGGAGTCATCTCCCGTCATGACCTCAGTGTGGCGTGGGAGACGGCTTGCTCCTTCCTGGCGAATGGCAACACCAGGCTGAGGAAGATCTCCATGGTGATGCTGAGGCGGCTAGTAGAGCTGGGAGGGTTTCCTGTGACGCAGGGCCACGAGTTCTTCACGGCGTACCTTCATTTGCTGGAAACGCACTCGTACACACACACAGCAAACGTGGATGAGAAACCTCCCTATGAAGGAGAGCTGCTGCACCTGACTCGCTGTGTGTTTCAGTCGTCTGATCTCTCTCACTTTGAGCCCATCTACCTCTCGCAGATGTTTGAGTGTGTTTGTGCTCTTGGAGGAGCAGGTGTCAAGTTGGGTCCAGAAGTTACAGAATCACTCTGCCTGCTTCTCAGCTTCTTGCTCTCTGTTGCTGTTGTTTACGAAAGCGCTGCGCCGTTAAGAAGGCAGCGAGTGACGGAGGTCTGCAGGACGCTGGCACGCACCGTTGGAACAGAAAATCAAGCTGAAGTACGATTTTTAAAATCTCTCTCTTCCCTTTACAATGTTTGTCACATCTTATTTCTTTCACTCTTCACAATGTCTGCGTTGCTTGTGTTTTTCAGTGCACAGAGGGGTTTCTACAAGCTGCCCTGAAGGCCGAGGCTGCTGCGATGATGCAGAAGTCAGGAGATGGAGAGACTGCAGCCAAGAAGTCCTGCAAATCTGCCACCAGTTCAGTCAGCAAAACAGCAAAAACATCATCAGTGTGAGTTCACAAACATTCACAACAGGCTTCTATTATAGAAGTGGTGCAAATGACACCATAGTGGATTGTATAACTTCATACAGTGAAATACAAAACAGTACGTGCTCATTTGTATGTGGTTCCAACATTAATGTTTTTTTTTTCACTTGCATGGTCGAGCAAGTGGTCCAGAAATTAACTTGCCCAAAATCAAATTTTACTTGCCCCTATACAAAGTGTTTTATTTATTAGCGGTTATCAAGTAAAAACCATACAGCGAATTTCCTTTGTTTAAATGCTTTTGTGTCTGTGCATCTTCAGTGAGGTGGACATGCGTGTCGGCAGTGAGGTTTGGGCGGTGGTGAACAGTCGGCTGGAGGAGCTGCTGACCTTTCTGAACTCAGACTCTCTGGAACCTGAATCCTCAAACACTCTGTCTGCTCTGAAGGGTCTGGCCCTCATCCTCCACCTGGCAGCCCTCTGCTCCTCCCCCACCAGGTAATACGCAAACATCTTCTTCTTTTCCTTTCTTACACATAGAAATATTAATTTTAAACACTATTTTTCTTTTAAAAACTGACCATAAGATTGACTTCCTTTGCTGACAGTCTGCCGCTTAGCTTACAGTCGTCATATATTCTGTCACTTTCTCCGTCTCTTTGTTGACAGTCCTTCTCCTCTTCTCTTCGTGCCCGCTGAGACTCTGGGCAGGGCTCTGAAGAGCTGTCAGTCAGTGTTGGAGGGAGGCACTGAACCCGTCTCAAACCAGGACTACTTCCAGTCTGCTATCCAGACCTCTGTTGGTATCCTGGACTCTGTTCTCTACCTGACAAGTAAGGATACACACACCCAGTTTATTTGTTTATTTATTTACTATTTGTTGATTTTTATGTCAGGGTAAAAGAATATTATCAGTTATTTTTCACATTGCGCTCGGATACTGAGTGTAAAAGCACACTTTACTTTGAATTAAATGCAGGGGAGAAAGTAGATTGAAGTTCTAGCCGGTATTTCTGCTAATCTAGCCTTAATTTTTTTTTCTTACCACCTCCAGCTTCATGCATCCCTGAACACATGCATTACATTTTTTAAATACCTTTATGGTGTAGAAAGAACATCATGCAGGGCAAATAATCTATTTAAATAGTGTAAGTGCCACTGAATACTTTGTGAATGTCAAAGGTTTGACAGTTGTTTTTTTGTTTGTTTTTTAAATTAGAAAAAAGTAAAACTAAATTTATCAACAGTAGTTGTTCTCAGTTCTCTGTCTTTGAATTTCCAGAACAATGGTCACATAAATGAAAGAAGAGATGATTATAATGATAATGAATCAAAATGTCTCTTACAGGCAAATTAAAATGGAAAATAACTTGTTAAATTTTTTTCCCCATTAAAGCAAAATACTCTGATGTTGGTTTGAGTTTGAAAAACGAAAGTACAGGAACAATAAATCAAACACACCAAAATAAAATTTCAAAATAAAATATTCCAAAAAAAAGAAGTATATGTGCACCCACACAGTTATATGCCAGAGTTACAAAGCAACCCATGAAAGTTGCACATGTTTGACCTGCTATCAGTTTTGTTTGAATGAAACTGAACATCATGAAACATGAGAGCGGACTCCCTGTTACCACAGCTAAGTAAATGTGCATTCAAAGCACAAACAACTTGTTTAACAACTTCTGCTCGCATTATTCTTAGGTAACGTAAAGAGCCCCAAACTCCCACAATGAAGATGCGGAGGGAACAAATGAAAGAAATGGTTGTAGTTGCACGTGAAAAGATGCTGGCAAGACTGAACTGCAAAAACGATATGGTTAAGGAAAGATGGGACGGTTTTAGTGGATATATGTGTGACCTGACCTTGACAAGAATCTAAAGGTTTAATACAGTATTGTGCCATTATTGTCATGCAGTAATGCCCACCACATTATTATAATGCAATGATAACCTTTCCTATATCAATGTCTGTTCGGTTACCTGCCTGTTTTTTACTTAATTAATTTAATTGAATTTTTGATTTGTTTTGCTTTTTCTGTTTTCATTGTGAATATTACTGATAAAACTACTTAAACTTCAAAATTAAATATAAAAATTTATAATATAAAAAAACCTGCCTGCCAAAACCTTCACCCCTGATTAAATGGTAGAAAATTGACCATAAAAGTCATCCTTTCTGAGTTCTGTATGCTGATCATCTGCTTTCATCACCATATGTGTTTCTGTCTGTGTGTAGTGAGCAGCCACAGTGAGGACGGACTCCAGCGGAGAGTGTGTGCTCTGCTGTCTCTTCCCTGGGTGTCTGAGAACAAGTCTGTCTCAGCCTATAAGAGTTCAGGATTCCCCTCCTGGGTGCCCGCCTTCGCTTACAGACTCAGCTGCTGTTACTGTGAGTACTGACCACCTGTGGCTGCTAAAATCAGGATCTAAATATTATTATTAAACAGTTTCACAGTGATTTTATCAGTCCATTTTCTTTGTGAAAACTCTGGATTGACGTCTAATTGTGTGTTTTTCCAGCACCTGAGATCCAGGCAGACTGTGTGTCCCTGCTGGCCCTCCTGCGTCGTGGTGTGTGTGACACGTGGCGCGTGTTCGTGTTTTCCAAGGCGTTGCAGAGTTCAGATGAGGTGGTGAGAGCGGCGGCAGTCAGGGCCTTCCCTCTTCTTCTTCATCACCTGGGAAACGCACACCACAAGCTCATCAGCGCCACCCTGCTGTATGCACATATGTATATAAACAATATAAACAGTAATGTATAAACAGACATTTGTCATCATGTTCATGGAGCACATTCGATCATTTCAGTTCCAAGCTGGACGACGGTTCAGAGCAGGTGAAGAAGGAGCTCGCCAGGATCATTGGGCAGCTGAGTTGTATCCAATCAGAGCTCTCGCAGCTCAGTGACACTCGGACAGAGTCGAATCATCCTCCTGAGATCCTCTGCCACTGCCTCAGCCTTGCAGCAGAGCATGCTGGGAACACTTGTCCCTCCCTCAGGGTGGCTGTTGTCAGACCCTTCCTGCCACTGCTCAGACAGGAAGCTCCAAGCAGTGTCAAACAAGGTTATTTTGTTTGCCGTTTTCTTCCATAATGAGCTTTTACAATATTCAAAGAGCCTAAAACACATTGGTCACTGTGGATTATTTCCATGTGCAGTATTATTTCATCCAGGTGATCATTTACTTATTTATTTCACTTTTGTAGCTTTCCTCGAAGCTCTGCCTCACCTGTGTCAGCATGTGAACCTGTCTGGTGCAGACAGCGACGCCCGGGCAGTTCTCTGTGCTCTGATTGGTCTGATGGAGGACTCGGATCCAGTGATCAGAATTCGCTTCAGCCAGTCAGTGCGCTTCCTGCTCACGGAGACCAACAGAGACTCAGAGCAGGGCTCTCTGAGCGAGGTGAGCAGTTTCAGGGTTAAAACTCAGACATCTGTGCTTTACACTTTGATTCGTGCGCATAAAAGCCACCAATTTCATTATAAATATACTATTTAAAGCAAAAAGAGAATAGAATATGCATTGAGGTGATTAGTGTGAAAAACATGCATATGTTGAAAAGTTTCACATTTTTACCTCGTTCATACATTTTTAAAAAAAAGATGATCTGATCTCACCTTTTAGGGATTATTACTCTTATAAATATTTTCTTTTTAATGATGATATATGTGTGTTTCTTCTCTCTATCAAAGCTGCTGGTTGCTCGTCTTAAAGAGGCGTTCAGCAACGCTAAACTCAACAGAGACGACGACCTGCGCAACACTCTGATCCTCACCACTGGAGAGATCGGCAGGTACAGCTGACTTTTTGTCTTTACACATCTTTTGTTCTTACAGAAATTTTAGTTAAGAGATTAAACGTTTTTAAAAAAAGTTTTACATTAAAACAGTTTTGGTTAAATTTGTTCCTCTCTCCCTTCTTCTGTCAGAGCGTCTCAGGGCAGCTTGGTGTCGTTCTCTCTGCTGCGGCTGCTCCACTGTCTCCTGTCCAAGTCGTCCCCGGTGTCCGTGGCTGCGTACACTCAGATCAGAGCTCTGGCCACTGCCAAAGGTCTTAAACTTCAGACCCTCTTCAGTCAGTACAAGAACCCGATTTGCCAGGTATAAAATCTTATTTTTTAATCAGAAATTGAGAAATTTTAAGATTCTCAGTCTATAGCACCGTGGATAATAATTAGAAATGGTAAAAATGCTAGAATAATTAAAAAAAAATGTGCAGCAGTACTTATGTACTTCTGTTTTTAAATGGGTATTTGTTAGTGGAGGTTTGGACCACTAAGATTTTTCTTGTGTTTTGCAGTTTTATTCTTACCAAATAACGTGAACAGGGTTTCTGTAGGTCCTTAAAAGTCTTTAAAAATACAAATAATCTGAATTTTAGGCCTTAAAACGACTTACAGTGTTAAATATGATTAATGCAGGTCTTAAAAATTGATTGGATTATGAAGTTAACCTTTATAAAGTCGCACTTTTAAATTTGTGTGACAAGTATTTGTCTTGATCATGCTGTAATAAAACTACAAAAAGAATGATTCAGAGATTAAAAAAAGACCTACACGTTGATAATTTGTTCTTTCTTCTCTGTGTTTAGTTCCTGGTAGAGTCACTACATTCACGTCATGCGTCGGCCTTGCGGAGCACGCCAGATCAGGGCAGCGAATCAGCCAATCAGAGAGAGCTGGCTCTGGACATGCTGGCTCAGATCGCACACGCTTTTGACTTCCCGGACCTCCACCGCTTCCTCACTGTACGTCACACACTGAACTAAACAAAAATACGCAGCATACACAGTGTATGAATGTGATAATGCATTGAGACTGCGTTATGTATGTGTGTGTTTCTGAGCATCTACGTTTCTTTGCATACTTGCATATGTAGAGGACCCTCCAGGTGCTCCTGCCCCACTTGGCGGCCAAGGCGAGCTCCACTGGCTCCGCCCTCATCCGAACCCTGGCCAATGAGCTGAAGGCAAACAGGAGAGAGATTCTGATCAACAACTTCAAGTACATCTTCAGCCATCTGGTGTGTTCCTGCACCAAGGAGGAGCTCGAGCGAGCTTTCCACTACCTGCAGGTATTCATCTGTAACTGTCACTACACTAGAAACAACAAACTGCAGCACGTGGAGAATCTCCAACCACTGTGCTTCACACAATCCAGAATTATTTTATTAACCTGCATGATTTAAAGCACTGCAGTGAACCCACTGAGGCAAAAGTGACCTTTGGGAAAAATTAACGTTAAGGTTGGCCAGAAAGTCAAGAGTATTAATCAAAATCATGCATTCCAGCCATATACTATACATGCTACAAAACACTATTTCATCTTGTAAAAGTGCACAAACTGGAGCCTGCGCGTTTTTTCTTTCTTTATTTACTTTATTCCATTTATTTTATTTGTTATCTAGTTATTTCTGTTTTTCATGTCACCTGTTTTTCAGTTTGAATAAATATTAAACCGGACACATTTGTCCAAATAGGATGTGATGTCTCAAGAAAACTGATTTGTGATTGAAAAAAAGAGGAAAGAATAATTTAAACTACATCTTTTAACATCGGTGGTTGGTTATAGGTGGAAATCAGAGCAAAGCAACAAAATGTTAGACGGGATGTGACGTTAAATTGCCTTTAGGAAATAAAAACACACAAGGGATTTTGAAAAACAAAACAAAACGTATTGATCAAATATAAAACATGTTGTCAGTGTGAGTCACAGCTGAGTGCCAAGGCTGATAAATAAAGCCGTGGTCCTGAAATGTCTCTTTATAGTAAATAATGAGATCAGCAAACTGATTCATGTTTGTTTTCTCTCTCAGAGTGAGACAGAGATTGAACTGGGCTCTCTGCTGAGACAAGACTTCCAGGGTCTTCACAACGAGCTGCTGCTGCGCCTCGGAGAACACTACCAACAGGTACACACACACACACACATTAACACAAGTATATACTGCACTCTTGTTACACTTAATTGCTTACAGGTGAACGTATGTGGTTTATCATTCTAGGTGTTCAATGGTCTGGCAATCCTGGCTTCCTTTGCGTCCAATGATGACCCGTACCAGGGTCCCCGAGACATCACCACACCAGAACGCATGGTACGTGTACGTTAAAGGGCGACTTCATCTGCTTTCTTTTCTGGGTGTTTCAACTAAGGGGGTTTATATGTAACAACATCATCATGCAGAGCACTTAAGTATTTTGACCAAAATTTAAAAGTTGGATTTGAATATAAAACGAGCAAAAACTAAAGGAACCACCTCTGACAAAATAGTCAAAGTTTTTTTGTTGTTGCATCTATAATACTTGATAGAAGTGTAAATACTTTATGACAGTTGAAACAAAAGCTTTTTAGAGATTTGATCTCTTGGTAATCTGTTCATGCAATTTACATTTTTATAAACCTAAATTGATTATTACATAACTAATAATCAATAAATTAGCATTGCCTCTCTTTTTTTGACATGAATCTGTTTCCTTGTCTTTTTTCCTCATTGTGTGACAGGCGGACTACCTGCAGCCGAAGCTGCTGGGAATTCTGGCCTTCTTCAACATGCAGCTGCTCAGCTCCAGCGCAGGAGAGAAGGACCGCAAGAAGCTGGTGTGTGATCCACGACTGAGAACTAATTTAATACCTGATATCTGAGAGTGTATCGTTTCACAGAGTTCGCAGAGCTTCTGTTTGTGGTCAATATTGTTCAAAGCAAGAAAACCCTAAAATACATTAACATGATTGAATTTCTATCTGTCTTTCCATCTGTCCTGTGTGCAGGCTTTGACGAGTGTGATGGCTCTAATGCGACTGATGGGCTCCAAACACATCAGCTCTGTGAGAGTAAAGATGATGACGACGCTGCGCACAGGCCTCCGATACAGAGAGGACTTCCCTCTGCTCTGCTGCCAGTCAGTACACACACACACACACACACACTTTAAAGTCACAAGGAAACTGCATATCAGCTGTATATTGATTCTGTAAATGTCATACAAAAAAGACAATTTCTAACTGTTTGATTACGTACAATCTTTGTTTTACTCATTCATGGAGTAATCCAGTGGGATTCGCTCAAACGCCCCCCTGTGTGATTCTGCTTGTTAACTTCCTCTTCCTGTGTGGACAGGACGTGGGAGTGTTTTGTGAGGAGCGTAGAGCCGGCACACTTGGGTCCTCTGTTGAGTCATGTTATCGTGGCACTCCTCCCCCTGATCCCGCTGCAGCCCAAAGAAACTGCTGCTATTATCCGCTTCCTCATACTGGACAACAGGTAACACATGTAACTCCATCCATCCATCCATCCATCCAAAAAAAAGTTTGCATCTTTTTCCCTGCTTTTATTAAAATGTTAATTTTTATGTCAAAACAACATTTTCTAACCTCAAAATAGTACTTTTTTTTTCACTGACAGTCAAATAAGTGCCAAAATAAAGTCCTTGGGGTGATAAAGCAATCGTCATTTCCAGACCTCTGACAGCATTGATCTAATGCAGTCGATTTCCCACAGGGAAGAAGTGAACGACTACCTCCATGAGATTTATTTTCTGCCAGACCACCCTGAGCTGAAAGACATCCACACTGTCCTGCAGGACTACAAGACGGTCAGTATGGACAAGAAGATGATCACAGTGATGAAGTAAATGAAGGATGCAGATGGTGACGAGGGTTATTGATTGTGGTATTTAAGATAAAAAATACACGTTGTTAAAATATACCGTTTTCCTGTAGCTGACAGCCAGCAGCAGTGACCTGGCTGCAGCGCTGCAGCTCTCCATGAGAGCCGTTCAACATGAAAACGTTGATGTCAGGATTCATGCACTGACCAGCCTCAGGGACATGATGCACAGCAAGCAGGTACACAAGCTTCTTATTTGCACGTTAAAATCAAATTTCATAATGGTATGTGCCTTTTACCCCTGCTGTTTACTGACTTTACTTAAACTTCACATAATGTTTGATACCATAAACATTTCTTTTTGTGTGGTGGACTGCAGGAGTGGCTGCTGCGGCAGGTGTGTGCGAGTGAGGCGGTGGAGCCGGTCATCTCCAACCTGGTGTCGGTGCTGCTGAAGGGCTGCCAGGACTCGTCCCCCGAGGCCAGGCTCCTGTGTGGGCAGTGTCTGGGGGAGCTGGGGGCCGTGGACCCCGGACGTCTGGACCTGTCGCACACACACACTCACGGCGACCGCAACACCTTTGTGGTAAGATAATGAGACCTGTGGCAGCATGCACACACCTGACAAATTCACTGTTTCGTAACATTTTTATCCCTTAAAGCCTGGCTAAAATAAAAGCTGATCATATAAACTTACTTTATTTCCTGTTGACGTGGACACACAACCACGTAAGATGAAAAGAGGCAAATATAATGTATGTAAGATATGATACTCTTGATACAAAAGTTTAATTGAATGAAAATGAGCTCACTGTTCAACACATTAAATCTCCTTCCAGAGACATAAGGATATTCACTGAGATTAAAGTGGTAAATTAAAAAAAGCCATAAAAATGCATGAGTAAAAAAAAATAAATTAAGCTATAAAAATCAACAATTCTCTAAGATTAAAGAAATAAATGTATGACTTTATATAATCAGTTTTTTTTTATCATAAATGTGAGATTTCTCCTAATCTACCACTTTAATCTCAATGTTTTTTTCTAATAAATTTACAACTTTAGTCTCAGGAATTCTCAGAGGATATTATAGAATATTCTCAGTATATTACCCCTTCTTGGCTCTGTAATTGTAACCTACAGTGGCTCTAATACACCCTTGTGGAGACGTACATTTGTTTGTTTGATTAAGGATAAAAGTATATTATTCTGTGAACAGAGTGGGGTTGATGATCCCAACTTCGCCCACGACCTGCTGACTGAACTGACCAGAACGTTTCTGGCTTATGCCGATGACGTGAGAGCACAGGACTCCGCTGCTTATGCAATACAGGTAAGCACACACACACACTCTATACTTGGACTTGATACTGTGTTTGTCTCTCTTTTGTCTCCTTTTTGACTCATGTCTTATGTGTTTGCAGGAGCTGCTGTCCATCTTTGAGTGTCGTGAGGGTCGAACGGATTCACCAGGACGTCGCCTGTGGAGGAGATTCCCAGAGCAGATTCAAGAAATACTGGAACCACACCTCAACAGCAGGTACTCAAGTTTACACACACACACATACGGTAGACGTACAGCACATAGACACTCTGATCCTGATGCACAGAACTCATTATGACATTATAACTCGTTATTTTTCTTCTTTATCCTCTCTTTCTTCTCTTCGCTCCTGCTTCTCTGTCTTCAGGTATAAGAGCAGTCAGAAGGAGGTGAACTGGTCTAAATTGAAGAAGCCGGTGTACTTGAGTAAAAGAGGCAGCAAATTCTCTGATTGGTCAGCCACCTGGGCCGGATACCTCATCAGCAAGGTCAGCTGATTTATCTTTCACCTTTGCAGAGCCAAAAGGATACACACATTCGTGACATGTTATTCTTTTTTTCCCCCCACTTTATCCCACTAATCATGACTCATATCACAATTGCCGTAGCAAATAATATAACTATATTATATCTTGCAAAGTTTTAGTACCTGGTGAGGTGAGACATGAACTGGCCAGCAGAGTCTTCACCTGCTGTAGTTTCATCATCAAACATGACTACAAGGTCACGATCTACCTGCTGCCTCACATCCTGCTCTACATGCTGCTGGGCTGCACACCTGCAGAGCAACGGGAGGTGAGCACACATCTGGATCACTTATAAAAGGTTAATGCAGGTTTTGGGGGTTGTTGCGGTGATAATAACACACCTCCCTCCAGGTAACGGAGGAGATGCTGGCCGTGTTGACGGAGGGTGACGGACGAGGAGGGGGGTGTTCTCAGGAGACGGCGTCCAGCCTATCACAGCTCAGCATTCAGACTGTGTTCAGCATGTTGTCTCACCTGACGCAGTGGAGCCGCCACATCCTCTACTCCAAACACAACGGTTAGTGACAAAAACATGCTTGCTTCATATCTTTAGCATTATTCCAAGAGTTTTGGAACTTTACCTTGTTATTTACATGGAAATATAATAAATTATTTGTTCAGAAATATTTCAGTTTCAATGAACTGAATCTAAATGCATGTATCCTTGTTGTCCACTAACATGATAAATAATTAAGGCTTGAAGTAAAAAAAAAACAATGCCATGTTTAATTGCAGAGAGTGGGGACTATCAGCGCGTGGTGGCCTTCCTGAAGGGTATTCCACAGGACGTTCTGGCCAAGGCCTCTCTGCGATCCAAAGCGTACACTCGTGCCCTCATGCACTTTGAAGCGTACATCTTAGAAAACAAAGAGAACATCCAGGACCATCTCACCTTCCTGCAGGTCAGACAACAAGTTCAACAACAAATCATTTCAGTGTATTTCTCTGATAAAGTGTGTTCATTTCCTCTGCTTTTAAATAAAAAAACAAAGAACAACTTGCTTTGGGACATCTCTGCGTGGTGCTGGCTACTTACAACCATGTTACCAATAATGTTAGTAACATGTTCATGTTCATGCCTCATAGAATGACCTTACTCTGCTTCATGTGTTTGACTTATTGGCCTATTTTAACCTTTATTAACCTGTATTTAAGAGTGCACTTTTATAAATCCTTGCTGATAAAGGGTAAGGCATAAACAATATAAAAAAATCTGAATCACAATAGTAAAGCAGGATCATGTGTAAAATTATCAGACTGATGTTCAAAACAAAGAAATATGTACTGAGCTCTTGTCTTCAATGATTGGCTGCTGCAGACTCTGTACGCTGCGATGCACGAGCCCGATGGTGTGAGGGGGGTCAACGCCCTAAGGAGGGAGGAGCCGTCGCTACGGGAACAGATACTCGAGCATGAGAGCATCGGCCTGCTCCGAGACGCAACGGCCTGCTACGACCGCGCCATACAGCTGGAGTCAGACCAGGTACACACACACACACACACACACACACACACAAGCATGTTTGCCTTTCAGTTTAAACTACAGCTGAGATTCTTCAAGTTCAGCTTTTGTTTTGTTTTGTTTTTATGTTTTTTTGTGCTTTACAAATTCTGAGTTAGGCTCAGCCCTAGTTTATATGTTCCTTCCTTTTTTTGGGGTGTTATTTTACACATAATGAAAAGGGCCAAACTATACCAACTAGAGTAAACATTTTAATATAATTTCCAAAATGATGCACGTATACTGCAGAATGTACCATGTGCTGCAGTATGCAAATAACATACTGTATACTACCTGTACAAATGGTGTTCACATTAAAATGTCACACCACAAATAGGCTGCGTTTCATTTATTTATTATTTTACAAAACCGGGTTGTTGTAAATGGGTGAATAAATAATAAGTCATAAAAATGAAACTATTTTTCATGGTGGAGTTCTGAAGATGAATTTCAGAGTCTGTCAGCCTGCAGAAAGAAGCTGTTTCGAATGCTGAATGGTGGTGTGGCAGCAGATGTCTTCGGGACGTTCTTATGATGAAAGGCTGCGTGATGAAGCGGATTTAACTTTAAATTGATCTCATGGTCCTCCGGGTTACATTCAATAAATTTTAAATTTGCTCTCTAAAATCTTGCTGCAGTAGAATAAGTTTTCAGTTCTCAGCTCACCGACATTTGAAGAAGTAAATCAAACGTATTGCAAGGTTCAGAGCAATAGTGCGTTGAGAACACTGCAAGGAGACAAGTGAACACTTTCGTTCATTTTCTAACTGTATATTTTAACTTATACTGAGATGAAAGATAAATGTGTGCTGTCAGATGTTTTATCTTTCTGTACTGCATTCCCTGTTTCATCATTTTCATTTGTCCCTTTGTGTACAGATTGGTCACTATCACGGGGTGGTGACCTCTATGCTCGGTCTGGGACAGCTGTCAACAGTCATCACGCAGGTCAACGGAGTGCTGGCCAACAAGTGAGACACACACACTCACACACTATGGTCCGTCCTACCATCACTGAAGATGATTTTCAATCTAAGTTAACATACTGTAACTGTGGGTTTAACTGGAGAAGGAATGTATTTTTTACTGTTCTTGTTAGTGTTAGTGTCTTGACCTATTTCTTTTCTCATTTATTGTTATAATGTGTTGTATTTTATACAAAGATAAAATGTAAGTCAGATAAAGATCACAGAATTCAGCTGTATGTATAAACATTTAGGCACCAGTGGAAGTCGGAGCTGAACACTTACAGAGTGGAGGCAGCCTGGAAGCTCGGACAGTGGGACCTGCTGGAAGATTATTTGAGTTCAGGTATTAAAATACACAGGTGATCCTTGAAAGCTGCAACATTTTGAACCATTTGTGGCACAGTATGTCAGCAATAAATGTTGTGTATCTTCAGACCGTCAGTCCAGTACCTGGGGAGTGCGGCTCGGACAGTTACTGCTGTCGGCCAAGAAGCAGGATGCAGAGACTTTTTACGAGAAGCTGAAGCTGGTGAGGAAGGAGCAGGTCGTCCCGCTGTCTGCTGCCAGTTACGAGTGTGGAACCTACCAGAGAGGATACGAGTACATCGTCAGGTGTGTGTGTTTCTCTGTGCTCTTTGAATCAGACGTGTGTTTTGTGTGCCTGTTATTAACAATGAATTCAATAACTGTCTTTATGTGTCTGGTTAGGCTCCACATGCTCAGCGAGTTGGAGCACACGTTCACTGAGCTGCAGAAACAGAGGGAATGCTCCACCCCCAGCCGCAGCCAGCTGCCTCCTCATTGGTCGGATCGACTGGAGATGACCCAGAATTCTTTCAGGGCCAAGGAGCCGATCCTGGCTCTCCGTCGTGCCCTGTTAAGCCTGGGGCCACAGTAAGCATGTAGAAATATCTGCAGCCTAACAAGCACACGTTATTATAACTCTCAGCCACGTTTCCACCCAAAGTACCTCCCTGGAATCTTCAGTCCCTGGAACTTCTTTTCAAGGGACTAAAAGATTCCTTCAGTTCATTGTTGTCTATGTTTCCACTGCTGTCTGAAGACCCACAAAGAGTAGGCAAATTCGTCCACTAACATATGAAAAAAAAATATGTATAAGGCCTTGACTTTGCTGGTCCATCTCTTGTATGCTTTCTTCTTTAATTCTAACAAAAAATAAAGTGGTTAACAGTTGCATATTTTCAAAAATGACTGAAAACTGAAACAAAATGCTGCAAGTACTCAACCAATCAAATAAAAAAAAGAAATTTAAAAAAAGCCTCCAAAAACCTCCAACACCCCTGTACCCCTTTTGGTGTGGGGTAATGTAATGTCCCTGGAGCTTAATTTAAGACCATGCAGTAGAAAAGCACAGAGTACCTCCAAAGGTTCCTAGTCCCTGTGCAAAGTTCCTGTGGTGAAAACGTGTCTAATATTTACCTCCAAGTATTTTTGTGGCTGTGAAATTCTCTCTCAGCTATGCTTCTTTTGCATTTTTTTTTCTTTACATAGCCCAGAGGGTCTATTAACAGTGTAGCTCTGCACCTAAACTTCTCAGTGTTTATTTATTAGTTCATTTATCATTTATACTTAAATAATTGTGCACATTAGCCTAATCTGGGAGACTTAAACAATCATATCCTTTTGTGCATTATTTCAGGGTTTTTGTTTACTGTTCAATAAAACTACAGCCAACTGAGCTCCTAATTAACAAAATTCAATTCAATTATCGAAGTCACATCAGGTCTTATGTTTTCCCTGCAGGCCTACGAGGAAGGAGCTGGTAGGGGAGTGCTGGCTGCAAAGTGCCCGTGTGGCCAGAAAGGCAGGACACCACCAGACTGCCTTTAACGCCCTGCTGAACGCAGAGAACACACACCTGGCCGAGCTGGTCACTGAGAAGGCAAAGTGGCTTTGGTCCAAGGTAAAACCAATCTGTAAATTCAAACAATATTGAGTTAAGAGGCACATATAAAATATATTCATGCAAACTGTATTGTTTTGCCTGCTGTGGTTAGTAGTTTTAACTTTTTAATCTGCATATTTTGGATCAGTAAACTATAATAATTATATAATAACTTTTGAATGTCTTTGTCTATATTTACTATCCGTGTCTCTATTCTGAGGCTGTTTTTCTTACTAAAATGCATTTTAGTATGAGCTGGTGCATGTTTGAAAATATCAGATCCTTAACCAGACTCTACCGTATGTGCTTTCCTGTTCACAATTCAGTCATTTAGTTAAGAAAAATCTGATTTTCACACACACAAACTGACAAAACAACACCAGTAAAACATTCTGTGTTTGTCGGTCATCAGGGCGATGTGCACCAGGCTCTGATCGTCCTGCAGAAGGGCGTGGCTCAGTGTTTCCCTGACGACCAGCCGCTGGAGGACCCTCGGAGCCTGCAGACCAAAGGCAAGGCCATGCTGCTGGTGGGACGCTTCATGGAGGAGACGGCCAACTTCGAGTCCAACGCCATTATGAAGACATACAAGGTACACAGCTGTGAATTCTATACAGGGAATAAACCACAACGTTTTGGACATTAATACAAATATTACAAGCCGCTATTCATGCTCCTTTGTATATGAGGGCTGTAAGCAACAAAAATTAATTGTTAAAGACGATTTGATTAAAACAGACGTGATGGCAATTATCGATTATTGTGAATGATGAATCGAAGACTGTGGAAATGATGAAACCTGGGTCTGTTTTCATCTTATCATGACTGTCAAATCACTTGTTTTTTTTACGCCTGTACTTTTCAATTCTTATGAATTAACCAAGAATTCAACATATATTGCAGTTGCAGCCCTACTCTAAAAATATGTGTTGTGTTTTTTTTTAGGATGTGACCAACCTTCTGCCTGAGTGGGAAGATGGAAACTTCTACCTGGCCAAGTACTACGACAAAGTGATGCCGATGGTGACTGATAACAAGCTGGAGAAACAGGGAAACCTCATCCGATACATCGTCACGTACTTTGGAAAGTAAGTTATTGTTCTCTCTGCTCATATGCTGCCCTTTAAATGCTGAGAAAAAATGTTGTCATAAGTTATTTAACTCATTAGTTTCGTCATTAACCATCACATTTGGGTTGTTTCCCCCCAGAGCCCTGCAGTTTGGAAACCAGTACATCTACCAGGCCATGCCTCGCCTGCTGTCTCTCTGGCTGGATTTTGGAGCCAAAGTGTGTGAGTGTGAGAAAGGTGAGTGGCCAGTAGTTTTAAAATAAGGATGCACACACAGGGGGTCAGTGAAATACTCCAGTGTTTCACTCACAAGGAGATCAGTTTTAGCTTTTTACGAGGTGCTGACACTGGAATCAGAAAAACATGTAAACAAATTAAAATACTATCCATGTATTCCTCCACCGCAGCTGGGCGAGCAGACAGGCAGATGCGACAGGAGTTGGGTAAAATCAACACGGTGGTGAGCGAGCATTGTGCCAACTTGGCACCGTACCAGTTCCTGACCGCCTTCTCCCAGCTCATCTCCAGGGTGTGTCACTCCAGCGACGAGGTCTTCACCGTACTCATGACCATCGTGGCCAAAGTCTTCCTGGCGTACCCCCAGCAGGCGATGTGGCTGATGACAGCTGTCTCCAAGGTAAGTGTCTGTGTCTGTGTGTGTTTCTGTCACCTCAGTCTCAGATCCCATCGGCTGTTGTGGGCAACGGCCAATGTTTCGGGACTTCTATATTCATATGTATGTATATATGTAGATATTTATAAAGATTACTGTTACCTAGATCATCTTTGCAGTTTAATTTGTTAAGGCATGGTCAAAAACTCAATATCTAATTTAATGTAAGTGTATATATGTCAGTGTGTGTGAACTCTTTCCCCTTGTCACTCACTTCCTTTTACAAACTATAATTATTATTGAATGGTGTTTTTAGCAGCTGCATGGGCTCACAGGAATACTAAAAATAAATAAAAATGATAATACCTTACATAGACTCCTAACTGTGTGTTTTGTTTTTCAGTCTTCCTACCCCATGCGTATGAATCGCTGTAATCAGATCCTTAAGAAAGCCATCAGTCTCAAACCGTCTCTGGAGAAATTCATCGGAGACGCCAACAGGCTGACTGACAAGCTGCTGGAGCTCTGCAACAAGCCGGTACACACACATACACGCATACACAAACATTATATATTACATGAAATTGAAATCAGATTTACAATTCCAGACTCTAGTAATTTAACCCATAAGGGTGGGTAACTAAATGACTTCTTAAAAAGATTGTTTCGTCAACTCAGGATGACAAATCTCTAATTATTGTCAATATGGACTGTATCTGTATATAAGTGTAAGGTCATCATAAAAGTAATAAAGCATGTGTTCACACCATATTTTTCTGTGTTGCATGGCATTTAGTTTAATCATTACTGCTCAAAAATAAACGTTTAGGAAATAGAGATTAATGCTTTCTGGATGCCATATGCGAAAAATGATAGATGACACAAAAAACTTGAGCCAGTTCTCAACAGAATTGGTGTAAGTGTTGCATGCTAACTGATCTAAAGGAGCGCGTCGCTCCAATGCGATGTGTATATCAGTTACTCACCTCGTGTGTCCTTGAATTCGTGAAGAGTCTTTTTTTGCACATCAGTGAAAATGAATTAATCAAAAACATGCCGTCCAATTTGTTGAAGATGACGCTTCTCTTTTAAAAATAGCAAAATTATATAAAAACATATGTTAAAAAACACTCTCACAATCCATACAGTATAATTAAAGTCTCATTTATCTAGTCATACGCTCAGTACTTCAAAAAAAAAAACCTGCTAATGAAATCATGTCTGCTCTGAGCTCTGAAAGTAAACTAGTACTTTAGTACACACCTATTTTTAAATGCTCCTGTGCATGCAGCTGACAGCAGCACCCGTTTGCATGTGTGTAGTGTACATTACAAAGCAGTCACACTGAATAATACTGCTTTACAGCTGCTGTAACGAAACAGTTGTATCAGCCAGCATGGTTCATAGACAATCGGGCCTGATGGCAAAAAAAACTGATCAAGGCATCCTTTTTTTAAGGCACTCTTCAAATTATAAATGTCACTTTATAGTCAGTTTCGGTGGAGTGTGTAGCCACAGCATAAAAATGTAGTTGTCACTATAAAATCCTCCAAAGATTATATGGACCGACACATTTTATTGGAAGGTTAGATTAGATCAAATAAACATTTATTGATCTCCATCAGGAACAGGAGTGCTTGCCGTAGGGAGATATAAAAAGAAAATATATAAAGGTAGCTCCAATTCATGTTTGTGTGAATGTGTCTTTCAGGTGGATGGTAACAGCAGCACCCTCAGCATGGGCGTACACTTCAAGCAGCTGAAACGTCTGGTGGAGGAACAGACCTTCAGCCAGATCCTGATCCCGCTGCAGTCCGTCCTCATCGCCACGCTGCCCTCTATTGGCGGGGCAAACACACAGCACGACGCGTTCCCTGGACACTGGGCGTACCTGGATGGCTTTGAAGATGTTGTAAGAGAAAGGGGGGAGAAAAGAGGGTGTTGATTCTTGAATTCAGTCTGTTTGTTAGAAGGGTTTATGATTCTGTCTCACCAACCAAGGTTACGAAGACATTTTTTCAGTCATACAGTGACATGACCATAAAAAAATCGGATTTTATGATCATAAAAATCATCTTTAGGTGGTATTATGCTCTGTAAACCTAACCTGTCTGTGTCTTTGTGTGCAGGTGGAGATCTTGGCCTCCCTACAGAAGCCTAAGAAGATAAGTCTGAAGGGTTCAGACGGGCGGAGCTACACCATGATGTGTAAACCTAAAGATGACCTGAGAAAGGACTGCAGACTCATGGAGTTCAACTGCCTCATCAACAAAGTGTGTGACAATTGACCAAGAATAAAATAATATAGCCTGATTTATTGGTTTACTGCATATATTTGTACAGTGTTTTTAATCAGTTATATTATATTGCACTACTGGTATACTGAGAGGTAATAATCTACACCACCACAAACTATCGTAGCCTCATAATACATACATATAATACATGTGTATGTGTGTAAAATGTGTTACTGAGAAGATATGGAACAAGCAGTAGTTATAATGTGTCCATGCTTTCTTTGTGTGTGTGTGTAGTGCCTTCGTAAAGATGCTGAGTCCAGGCGGAGGGAGCTCCACATCCGAACCTACGCTGTGATTCCCCTCAACGAGGAGTGCGGCATCATCGAATGGGTCAACAACACGGCCGGACTTCGACACATTCTCACCAAGCTGTATAAGGAGAGAGGTATCACTCCACGAGAAGCCTATAAATGCAGGAAGAAAAACAAACAGTGTAGTGAAATAATTTAATTTGGCCGTATTTGTATGTGTGTTCAAGGTATCTACGTGTCAGGTAAAGAGCTCAGGAAGCTTATTCTGCCGAAGACGGCTTCCTTTGAGGAGAAGCTACGAATACACAAGGATGTGCTGTGTACTCGACACCTCCCTCTCTTCCACGAGTGGTTCCTCCGGACCTTCCCCGACCCCACATCATGGTACGACCCACCCTACAACTCTCGTACGATTACATTTATGAGGTTTCACAAGCAAAGTCAGCAATGTAATTTAATTGTGTATGTTGCCACATTTCAGTTCTGGACTTAAAAAGTGTTTTGATGGTTAAAATTTGATAAGTTCTGGTTTAAAGTAACAATAATGATCAGGTTAAATTTACAGGTGAGTTTTTTGCTGCGTGTTTACAGGTACAGCAGTCGCTCTGCTTACTGTCGCTCCACTGCTGTCATGTCCATGGTGGGCTACATCCTGGGTCTGGGAGATCGCCACGGAGAAAACATCCTCTTTGACTCTTTCACTGGAGAATGTGTTCACGTCGACTTCAACTGCCTCTTCAACAAGGTTTGTGTTATTTGTTTTTTAAAAGTCTTAAAATATCCTAGATTCACATTCACTAATAAAAGGTATTAAAAAGTATTAAATTGCCCCAAATTTGTCTGGGATGGTCTATTTATTTATAAAATGCTGTAAGCATACAGTGCCTTTAACCTACATTTAATTTCCTGAGGTCTTTCCTATTCATGTTCGCAAAATTTGTCCCCTCATGACCACAGTAGCATCTATCTGGGTAGCATGTAGCTAGCTAGTCAGCTAATGTACAAACACTCCATAATTTTAACTCAACCACGTATTGTCATTTCGGCTTACTTATTATTTTTGATTTATGACTTTGAACTGACAATATGTGCATTTACTCAAAAGAGTGCACCTGTATTTTCACATTATATTTATTTTTATTGCAAAATTGGCCTTAAATTTAATCAAACACTGGCATTAAAAAGTCTTAGGAGTAATTTATATTCTAAAGTTTCCAATATAAGTCGTATATTGTTTTTATGTTCTGCTTTTTCTGTCATCTCCCTTTTTCCCCCACACATTTCTCTAATGCTCCTTCTCTCTGTCTCCACTAGGGGGAGACGTTTGATGTGCCTGAGGTGGTCCCCTTCCGTCTGACCCAGAATATGGTCCACGCCATGGGGCCCATGGGCACTGAGGGCCTCTTCAGACAGGCCTGTGAGGTCACCCTGAGACTAATGAGAGACCAGAGAGAGCCACTCATGAGGTACACAAATGTGATCATCATATAATCCTGTAAAACCGTGTTTCACAGTAGAGCAATGAGCACAAATAAAAAAATTGTGTTCATATCCGTCTTAAAACCAGTGGATTTCTAATGTATTTGACTCTTAATACATCAGGATTTCAGCGAGTTTGTAAAAAGTCAAAAAATTAACAGTCTCAGTTTTATATGTGTCTTTGGGGAAAATTTGTATTGATCATGCTGTAACAAAACTACAAAACGAAACTAACATGGAACTATAAACACTAGTTTGCAGCCCAGTCAGAATTTTTCGGCGTGCACTCAGCTGTTTACATTGACAAAATAGGTGAAAAATAAAACAGAAGGAAAATGTACTTTAATCTAATATGGGTTAGTGCAAGTTCAGCTAAATCTGGCTCAAGAACAGAGCATTTATTGCTCAGTTGAAGCCTTTTGAAAATAAGACATTTGAATTCTGCTGCAGCTTGTGCAAGAAAATGCTCTAATTAGGAACTCTGGGTATAAAGACAGAGTTGCATGGGAAGTCAGAAAAACAAAGCCACCGGAAGAAAATGCCTGCCATCACCCAATATTCTGTTCACATTGGAAACATCACCCTGTGCAGCCCACTCTGCTCTAATATTGTTCACTCCTGCAACTCTGCTAAGTGACCTCGATTGAGCATCGATCTTCTGACTGTTTTGACAGTATAGGGTGTGAAACATGTCTTCATTTGCATTCATTATGGTCTTTTAAGTGTCTTTTTACTTGTTGATACCTGATTATTAATTTGAATGGTGTGCGCACTTGCAAATTCATGTGTTTTTTCTCTGTCACAAACTTCCTGTTTTTTATTTTCCCTTGAAGTGTGCTGAAGACTTTCCTTCATGACCCGCTGGTGGAGTGGAGCAAACAAGGCAAACTTTCTAAAGCTCAAGCCAACGAAACAGGAGAGATAGTTAATGAAAAGGTGTGTGCATATCTTGGATTTTGCCTCTAGAAGTATGTTTACATGCATTTGGAGCAGTGCCCATGTCTGATAGAACCTATCGATGTCACATTTCTGGTATTAATATTACTATGTTGTCTTGTCTTTTCTCCTCTGCCAGGCTAAAACCCACGTGTGTGACATCGAGCAGCGTCTGCAGGGAGTCATAAAGAGCAGGAATAAAGTGCTGGGTTTACCTCTGTCTATAGAGGGACACGTCCACTACCTCATACAGGAGGCCACGGATGACAAACTGCTCTGTCAGATGTATCTGGGCTGGGGGCCTTACCTGTAAAACACACACCCAAGTTTGAAAAAAACATTAAATTCAGGAGAATTTAAGATGGCTGTCTGTGATAAAATATTTACACACGACAACCTCGAGTGTCCTGATGTGGCTTCAAGCATGTATAACAGTGCAAAGAAGTATTTGCACATAAATAATAACACAAAAACTCTTCCCACACCCATGACTGTTGAAAGGGTTGTTGCAATGCCTTTTTGTTCCAGCACTTCCATGATTGTTTAGTTTCCTGTTTTCTGGAAACAAAGGATATTTGTTGCATTTCTGTTTGTTCCCTTGTAATAAAGGATGTGTTTTGCAGATTTGATTTTGTAGGTAAATTTGTTTGTGAGAAGTGTGTCTTCTAATCTCTTAACCCTCCTTAGACTCTTTAGCAGTCAGATTGTTGTAATCCCCTCTGTGTCTCTCTTGCACATACCCAATAGTCCAATCAGCTCACCTTTTTCTCAGGAGCACCAATTAGAGCAAAGTGCTTATGAAAGCTTTACAAGACTGAAGAAGAGTGAGCATAGTAGTATGAAGTAACTGATGTGGAATATCTTCAAGTGACCCAGCCATGAGTTCAGACACTCAAAAAGTCACAGTATTTTTTATCCTCGCTTTTTTAATTTTTGTCAATGCGTGGCTGCTGTTGCCGCTTGCTTTTGGATAGAAGCTTTTATACTTGTTTCAAATCAAGAGGAACTCTCCAACCTAGTACTGGATACTGGCCTTCTTTGAGGATGTATTTACATGATGCAGCATTGCATGATTATTGCAGGAGTGAGGTGGAGCTTCTGTTTTGGAAAAGAGCAAGCAGTAAGGGGCTGTGAACTGCGAACGGCTACATTTAATGTCAAAATGTCCTCTTTTTTTTTTGCTGATAAAGGACATGCAATCAAGCTTTTATTATGAGTTATTAATACAGAAAACTACTGAATGTTGAGTTGCATATTTGTTACTAAAATCTTTGTTTTCTTTATGTTTAGTGCTAAAAGGTAGGCTTGCAGAGATTATGCTTTTATTCTGAAAGTCTTCACCGGAAGTAGCAGCGCTTTTCTTTTTCTATCTAATATATTTTCACTCAGCTTTTGTCAGTATTTTCTAACAGTTTAAGGAGGTTATCAAGTCAGTTTAAGTACTAGTTTGCTATCTAACGTACTGGTATTTGAAATAATTTCGACGTTATTAGTTAACTGCTTACCGTTTGACTCCGCAAATTAAAAGCCCTACAAGAAAAACGGGAGATAACGGCATGACAATACAGTGAATACACGTCAAAGGGCAATTTCTGAGCTGACCGCCCGTTGATGTACTGAAAATCAGCCGTTACAGCCAAACCGAGGCTGTAAACCAGCCGTAAACAAAGTCAGCGGGAGCACTCAGCATGCCTGGAGGATAAACTGTCACCAACAGGCGCAGGTGCTTCTTCCACTTGCGTCGTCTTCGGCTCTGTGAGCTCGTCTGCTCGGTGTTAACGAACTCATAATCTGGCGGTTAACGGTTGGGGCCATGACGAGGTCAACTGACTGTCGTCGTCGTTGTTGTTGGTCTCTGTTGGGTTTTTTATAGCTAACGGCCGCTCAGCCCTGCGGGACCGTTGACGTTCTGTTGGACCACCGAGGACAGCGCGCGACCTTGGGAGCGTTGTCATGGATTTGACGCGGCTGGCGGTTGATGCGGGTCAGTTCATCAACAGAGCTGTTCAGGTAAAAAAAAAAAGACCACCAGTAAAATGCATACTTTAACATCACTAGCTAACCTTAACTAGTTCATAAACTGCGTGTGTTCATGAGTTATCTTAATTAAACCATCCTGAAACGTTAAAGTCACCCTAAATGGCCGTGTTAGGACATTAAATCTATGTAATAGTGCGTAAATAAACTGTTGAAATAAAAAGTGCGTAGCGGTTACTCCCATAAATGCTAACTCTACTCTGTATTCTGCTCCAGTACACTGGGGAGAGTCTTGGGCAGGCGGACAAGACAGAGTTGGAGCCCAGGCTGGAGGAGCTCCTGGCCCGGGCGGACGCTACCAAGACATGGACGGAGCAGATAATTTCCCAGACTGAGGTTTTACTGCAGCCCAGCCCCGGTGAGAGAATGTGCACATGGTTTATTTATGCATATTACATGGCTTTGTTGAACACACGATTCTGCTTGGTCACAATTACATCATTCTAAGGTCTGTTATTGCTGTTGCCGTTGCTATGGACACAGTTCTGATCATAGACTCTGGAGAAACAATAAAATCATTATTAAATCACTAAAATCATGTTAAAATTAATATTTTGTGTCAAATTATTTACATTTTTGGCACATAACCGTGTAACAAGCAGGATAATGGGCAGTGAGTAGGTCACTATTGCAAAATAAAGCCAAAAAAATCATTTTATTTCATTTCTTTCTTTTTTTTTTCCTGGTAACCATGTAATAAACCAGATAATGTACAGTGAGCAGATCATTATTGTAAAATAAATCCAGTCAGGATGATGCTGGATCCCTTAAGTATTTATTTATTGAAGTTGTTTTTAAAGGCCTCTGTCTTGAATTCACGCACAAATAATGTACCCAGCCTGCACAGGCTTACAAGACACCATTATTTAGAAAAACAGAGCAGAAACCAGGGTAGGAACACAAATTACAAGTAGCTCTAAACAAATAAAACACCCTGACAGCTTTTCCAAGCTTTAGAAACCATCTTATAAGCATGAAAATTAAACAGCCATTCCATCCTGTCATTGCCAGTGCACCAGAACAATTCTGGACTTTCAACAGACATTTCATTTAAACATAAAGTATTTTTAACTCATCGTGAAAAGGACAATGCAGAAGAAACTGTGATTCTTCCTCAACTTCTCCTAATTTGCATAACTGTGCAACTAAATACCTTTGACAAGTGTTTCATATATGCCATTTTTATTTAAACATTGTCACTTTACCAAGTATTATTTCTGTTTTTGTTGGAATTAGTCAATGTCTTAATTAACTAAGTCATTGTACTGGCAGTACCGTACTTCCCTGATATACTATATTGGCAAAAAGTCTGTTTTATTGTAGATAAACCAAGCTCATCATAGCTGTTGTATCCATGCAGAGAAATTTCCTACCAGTATATGTGTATAATACTAAGTAATAAATCCTTTTTCACAGGAGCTTGTTCTTTTGTAAAACAAAATTTTCCATTTAACATCTCTTTTCAGGTTGCCTACCCTAAATTACCTCTGCTTGAACAGACCTAAAACTTATTAATAATATAACTGTCTCTCTCTGTGCTTAATAACAGCCATAACCAATAAATTGGCTAATTAGCCTCTCTCATTTGAGGAAATTGTTTAAACTTTTCTTCATGCTCAAAATGATAAAAGGGTTGAATTGAAATAATTAAAGTAATGAATTTTGCCCACGAGCCACAGTTGAATAGGTCTGTAGTGGGGTAAACACAGGTGTTAGCAATAATACTAATTAAGTTTCTGTTTCATTTAGTGTAGCAGAGCCAACATGCACAATAGCAACAACCAGTCTCTGTTAGACCTGAATGAAATAAGTGATTAGTATCACTGGTAACACCTGTGTGTACTCCACACAAGGAGTTGGGAGGAGAGAATTCATGTCAGCCTCTCAAAAACATTAGGGATGAAAGGTGCTAGTTTCATGATAAACCACCTACATATGATACTTGTACATTTAGTGTGTTGTACTGTATATGTTGTTTGCACCAAACTACAACCTGTTGTAGATATACACAATCACCAACAAGTGAGCACTACCCATCATGGTTAACTTAAAACCACTGAATGATATGAATGTTTACCTCTGGGACCAAGTATTTCTGCTCCATTTGTCCTCCTACAACGTGTGCTCGTCTTCTGTTTGCTTTGACTGTAATTGGCCTGTTCAGATGAATCGGGATGGTTTTTATTTTGCCTGTTTGAATCCAATTACCTCAGCTAATGGTATTATGAGTGGATGTGGTCTGTAATCTGTCAAAGAAGGGGAACATTCAGCTGCCAGAAGTAATAATCTCGTACGCTCATTCACCAAGGATATATTTTCAGATAATGTCTGGTTTATTGATGAGGGCTTTTAGTCTCTCCGAAGAACAGTTTTTGTTTTCCTTTGGTATTCCTCAGGCATATGGCAAGCAAACGCCTACTGTATAAAATGTCAGTGTCTATCTTAGTAGTATACAGTTTTAGATATATGCAGGATGTATCTTAATGGCATGCTTTGACAATTAAATGGCCTTTTAAACTGCAGTATCCTAACAGCTGTCTCTGACTCCCACCTTTAAGGCGTTTTGTGAGTTTTTGTCAGTGGCTTTTTAGAAAAAATAACACTTGAACCTGAATTGAGCTCTCTGATCCCTGATGAACAGGAGCACGGTTAGAGGACCGGCTGTATGCACATCTGGATTGGAACGTCCCACCACGGCCTCGTGCAAATGAGGCACTGGGAGACCAAATGATCCAGGCTGGAATGGAGATGGGGTCCAACACACCGTATGGTGAGTATACATTTACATACATTTTCTTTAATATGAACCTGTTGAAGTGTTGTCAGCGGTATGTTTTGTGTTCAGGAATGGCTCTGCTGAAGTGTGGAGAGGCTCAGAAGCAGCTTGGCGAGGCAGAGAAGAAGTTTGTCCAGAGCACCAACATCCACTTTCTCACCCCTCTGAGGAGTTTCACTGAGGGGGAATACAAAGCCATACAGGTAACGATGTTGTTGCGATACCAAAATGTCAACTTTGATGCCAATACTAAGTTTAGTATCACAATACCGATACCAAAACAGACTGAAATGATTCGAGTTTGATACTTAATACATAATAGATCAGGAAGAAAGGGCATTAAACCTGGATATACAGCAAAACCATAAGACCCACAGAGTGTTGTAAGTACATTTACAATGAAATCTGAAATATTTAAATTTCATACACATGAAGGCAAATTGCTAAACTGTGGTTATATTTATTGGATCAAATGTTAATATATTTTGTATTATATACCTGCCCTGCACAATGCCCATGTATTATTCTATGAATAGTTCCAAAACAACAAACCATCATTCTGCCAACAGGTCATTTCCACTTAAACGTTACTCAAGTAACCCAATCCGTTTTTGTTTTTTTAATTATAAATTCACAGATATAGTCAGTGTGCCTTTTTTACTGGCCATTCTGTCTGATACTACAGAGCCACCGTAGTGTAGAAGTGACATGTAGCTAGTGCCAGTAGCCCCATGCTTTTTACCTGTTAACTGTTTTTAAAAGCCCCAGAACAAGACCCTGAAATAACCGTAGCACAATACAGTGTCACTGGTGACATTGTAATAAGCGCAATTTTAATTTGAAGATATTCAGCTGGAGCACAAATTTGCATGCATCACAGGGCTTTACAGAGTGATGTGAGAGAAGGACCAGGTGAGCAGAGGGAGTGTGGCATCACTCGGCAACAGCCAGCTGCTGAGCTCTGAGAAGCTCGAGGTCACAGAGTGCAGGGTGAAAAACTCCGGCTATGCTTCTGGAATAATAAGCAGACCAACTTCCATCAGCTTCTGCAGTCATCCAATGTACTTTACGTCATGGATGGATGGATGGATAGATAGATAGATAGATAGATAGATAGATAGATAGGGGAGAAAAGACTCAAGAGAAATAACATACCCATCACCATTATTATTGTGGCCTCTAATTATTTATTTTGGATATCACACTCTAACTGCTTCTTTCATCTCTTTCTTTGTTCTTTTCTTCAAGCCCAGATTGTTGTTTTGCTGATATACATGGTTTTCAAAAATTGTGTATGTGTTTTATTTTTGGTTTTCATAGGATGAGCGCAGGATGTTGCTGAATAAGCGTCTGGACTTGGACATAGCTAATACCAGACTGAGGAAAGCCCACGAGGCTGACAGAGAGGCCAGAGTGAGTTACAATATCTTGACCTTCACTTATTTTGAAACAAAGCCTTTAAAGGTCCAGTGTTTAAGATTTAAGGGGATTCACTGGCAGATTATGACAGAATATAATATTCATGAGTATTTTTTCATGAAAATAAGAATAGTTGTGTTTTCATTTTAATGCCCCGTTTATATGTACAGAGGACGTTTTTCACGGAGCCTTCCATATTGCATCATCATGTGTCTATAGTAGCCTGGAATGCACAAACCAAACACTGGCTTTAGATACAGCTTTTGACATTAGTTTTGAGTTTTTCCATCATACAGTACATAATATTAACTTCTCATTCCACTTTCCTGCTTTCTCCTGAATCCTTTCCTCAGAATCTGAATGCAAACCCGCTCGACAACGACTACATGTCTCATGTCTCCTACATGTTCAGCTTCCTGCGTGTTAAATGGCTGAAGGTTAGTGATGCTAAAGAGACACGAACACTGACAGGCACAGCTGAGCTAGCTATTTGGTTTTTGAGTAAACCATTTGTCTTCCTCTGTCTCTCTCATCCAATCAGATGTGGGCTCAGGAAATCTCTCAGGTGAGTTAACGTTTATCTTTGCGTGCACACAGATGCTGCAGACTATTTTAACACTGCCAGCAGTTATAGATTAGTATAGAATTGCATATGGTCCTGTTAGTTGCAATGATAGTTTTCTTTCTATTGTTCAGTTGATTTAGACTTAAGCACTTCAGCGATTAGCATTCTGCTAATGGGAAATTTTCAGAACAAGAAAGCTGGGGATAATTAAAAAGACCATAAAAAACTGTGTGCGTGTGTGTGTGTGTGTGTGTGTAGGCCGAGATAGAGCTGAGGATCTGTCAGAGTCTGTTCGATCGTCAGTCAGAAATTACAAGACGAGTTGTGGAAGGAATCAGCAACACTCACGTATGTATATGGAATAATAACAATTGTAACATAAACTGTTTGCATACATATATACACTCAACAAAATACCCAGTATACTGCAAAAATCTGTATTGTTTTGTGTTTTAGAAAGTAAAACTTAACTGTAGTTTGCCAAAAAAAACAATCTCTAAAAACGATGCATGCTTACTTTGATTTGTTTTTATCTTATGGTCATTTTTATGGTCAGTTTTTACTTTTTTAAAAGGGCGACTCCAACTCCATCTTTTTTGGCTTTTCAAATGGAAACTCCCATTCAGCTGTTAGAAAAAAGTGGTGATGTAGGTTACTGTGCTGGAGCCCTCTCCTCCTCCTCCTCACTCTGCAGAGGAGGTTTACATGCAGCAACGTCATCATGCAGAAATCTCTGTAAGGTCACATGAGAATGTTTAGATTTTCAGAAGGACTTGGAAAAATAGCATTTTGATACTTAAACCTCGACCAAAATTTGATTGTTCAGATTTGAATACATAAGGAACACTACTGAGAAGTTACAGAATTATCTAAAAACCTAATAATAATGTTAATTTATGTTTTTCCATCCATGTCTTGTGTTTTAATGCATCTTGTGTCTTTGTTTTCCAGACCAACCACATGCGGTGTCTGACTGAGTTTGTGGAGGCTCAGGCCTGTTACTTTGATCAGTGCAACCAACACGCTCAGGAGCTTCAGAAACACCTGGCCAGGTCTGTATGACTGATTTACAACCTCAAGACTAAATATTTATAGAACTACACTAATGCATAGAGGCCCTGCACTGTTGAGAAAACAGCAACATGGGCTTTAATTCTTTAGGCCTTTTGTTTATCTGAATTGAGAATGAAGTTCTCTCACACCTACAGTTCACAGCTTTCCAGTGAAAACCACGCAGTCCTCCTATTATGGCGATTTTGAGAAAGTGTTCCTTTAATGATTGAGAAAGTTCTGCTATCTCTTAACCATATAAATAATTCAAAAACCCAATGGATTATCCAAAAAATTCCATGTAACAAAACTGACTGTGGGGCTGTTTTTTAAGCTCGCTCCTCTTCTCATTTCTCAATTTCTTTCCTCACCTTTTTAGTTAACACACACAGATACGACATACATATATGACTGAGAAGAGAATGTTCTTGTTGACAAAATGATTTGACGAGCAGCTGTTAGCACTTATTAACACCATGTCACAATTATTGCAGTTGAATTTGGTGTAGCCTACATTCAATAATAAATACATAAGTAACATCAAGGTGAAATGTCATTTAGGAATGTGGTTAGAACTGGAGCTGCAACTGTTAATTGATAATTGAATTAATGGCCAACTATTTTGATAATTGATGGATCGTTTTGAGACTCCAATGTCCAAATTCTTTGACTTTAGCTTCTCAAGTCTGAATATTTTGTGGTTTCTTAAAGCCCCAGTGAGAACAGCATATTACAACACGCTACACAAGCAGTGAAGGTCAGATTTGTCTGCTCTTGCCATGTATTGTATATTCCAGCTGTGTGTCACGGCTCTTTTATATGTCACAAAGGATACACCTGTGCATCCTGGCTCATAGCTCTGGCAAGCCTCCTCTTTTCTTTAGATGCATTTCAGGAATTGAGACATCCTTCAGGATGATGCACTGAGATTAATTTCTGGGTCACAGGCAGGAGGACGGAGGAGACGAGGAGGCACAAAATAGAGAAATGATAAAAGAGAGGTTTTTACAGGACACTGACATAATGCACTTCCTATGAGCTTTCATTGAGGTCACAGGTTTTTTTTTTATTTGTTTGCTCAGGAAAGAATGAAAATAGTTTAAAAAAAACTTCTCTAAAATGTTTGTAGTACAGCATTGGGATCCAATTCATTTTTTCTTTTTTATTCAAAGCTACATATAACCCTGTTGGCAAAGAAGATGCCCAGTTTACCACACAGATGTATGTGTATGAGCCAGGACATCTGGTCTCACAAAGTACACAAGACTACTGAGAATAATTTTTAAAGCAAATTCATTTCGGTTGGTTCTGATTTTGTTTCTCCTTGCAGCATTCCAGCCGTCCTCTGCTCCAATAACTGGCAATCATCAGTTAGTAATGCAGTTAATCAGCCATCAACAAGCAACCATGAAGCCAACGAGCCCGTCGGGTTAAATCAAGTCATTCCCGTCGTCGTCCACCAACTTCCAGAATTCGACCAGGACTCATGGACGGTAGCTCCACCGCCCGGAACTAAAAAAACAGCAACAGGCTCCTCTGTAACCACACAGCCCCCTGATCAGACAAACTACAACAATAACAACAACGCCTTGTTCACTGATGGCCAGTCAGCCATTGATCATGTCAGTGCATCGAATTCGGACAATCACCCAACAGATGAGACCTCAACGCTCAGCAGAACAGCTGACAGAGCAGCAGCTGCAGGAACCAACGGTGCAGGTAGTCTGACAGCGACAACAGCAGCAGCTTCTCCACCTTCTGAGCTCAGTGGAACCTCAAACGAGTCTCAGACAGCAGGTGTAGCAGCTAGTGAGACCATAGCAACTGTTGACATGGCGATCGAGACCCCAGCAACCAATAGCACGGCTGCTGAGCCCCAAACAAGCAATGACACCGCAAGTGAGCTGCCTGCTGTTAACAGAGAAAATGTCCAGGAGTGATCGTCAGGCTGTGGTTTAGTAAACTTCAGGCCAAAGGCATGTCAGTTGGGACGGACTTTGATTAGAGCTTTAGCTGATTTAGACAACTACTAATTAGAGCTGCAACGATTAGTCAATCAATTGATTAGTCGGTCGAAAGAAAATTAGTTGCCAACTATTTTGATAATCAGTTAATCCTTTAAGTCTTTTTTTCAAGCAAAAATGTGAGGATTTGCTGCTTTTCGTTGTCATTTATGACAGTAAATGAAGAATCTTTGGGTTTTAGCCTGTTGGTTGGACAAAAGAAGCAATTTCAGGGCTCAACAACAAGGATTGCCCCCTTTACCAGGGCAAGTAAAATGCCACGTCAGACTAGCAAATCTGGCACGTGGTAAAAAAGAATTAATGATAGATTAATCATTAAAGTAATTTTTCATGCAAAAAAGGCAGAAAATGCTGTTTTCAGCCTCTTGAATATGGGGATTTCCTGCTTTGCTCCGTTTATTATCACATTAAACTGAATATCTTTGGTGTTTGGTCTGACAAAACGAGACATTTAAAGACATCACCTCAGACTCTGAGAAAGTGGGAAGGACATTTTTCACCATGTTCTGACATTTTGTCGATGTGGCAGCCCTCAATTAAACATCACAATTAACTTAAGTCTTTGTCGCCATTTGATAACCACTAATAAATAATAGAATATGTATGGAGGGGCAAGTTAAAATTGACTTCAGCAAGTAGATTTCTGACCCACTTGAAAAAATTAACGTTGAACCCTGAATTTGACGACATTTCTTTGAGCTGTGGGAACTTTGATGTTTTGTTTTTTTTAATATTTTATAGACTAATCAATTAACTGATTAATCGTGAAAAAAATCAGCAGATTAATCACGAATGAAAATAATAAATAAAATTAGTTGGCGCTTTACTGTTAACTGCCATTGTAGATCTAAGAATACTGGCTGTATCAGAAAGGTACAAACACACAATCATTATATCATGTGGTACAGTAGAAAAAAAAGTTAATTAGTCCCATAGGGAAGAAACTGTGAAGTGGTTGTAAAAGTGCTTATTTTTTTAAACGTGATATAGTGCCACAATCATTTTAGCCTTTAGCCATACTCATATATTATTAATGTTGTATAAAAATGATGACTGTTGAGTATCAGTCCCCTCTTGTGGCAGTGGATGTCTTCTCTGTTGTATTTCCTAGCCTCCGGCTGGGAGACGAGGCCAGACTGACTGTTATATTTACAGTGTGCGATTGTGAAAAAGCTGTTTTCTGTCTGTGACACTAAATCTTTATTTTTACATCTAGCTAAAGGAAAGAACTAATGAAGCTTTGTGCCAAGTGTATGTGTGTATGTGTGTGTACATTTGTTGGTATGAAAATGTGTGTTTGTGTCTGTCAGTGACCCGTGTGCCCTCACCTGTGTTTACAGCCTCCCCAAACCTGTGACACCTTTAAAGAGAGGTGCGTGTGTGTGTGTGTCTCTGTCACCTCACGACTCTGTAAGTTGAGGTCATTTTCCATATGAACTGTGTCACTTACGTGTGTTGGGAAAAACACCGAGCTGAACAGGGTCTTTATGGTGTGGATTCCTCATACATATTCTGGGTGTTTCCCCCCCCCAACACACTTTTCAGATCCTATATTCACTTTTTACCCTTTTACCCCCTCAGAGCCCCCACTAGGTGAAATGGGTAGAAGTTTCCATGTCCAGATGTTGTTGATTTTCTCGGTGAGGGCAGCCGTGCTCCACTGTGGTGTGGGTCCACTCTGGGGACCCTGGATGGATGGAAACACACATATTAATGTAGCGCTGGTCCTACTGATGTAATCACCCACCAGCTCTAAGCTCTACGCTTTTGTCCCAGTACGTAAAGACGTGTGTGTGCGTGTGTGTGGATGGATAGCTGCAATATTCACTTCAATTCTAGGTGCTGCCAGTTTTAAACTGTGTGTAAATGCAGCCATAATTCAATCACATGTTGTACGTTGAGCTGATGTCAGTGCCAGGTTTGAGTTTTGTGGAAATAAATATGCAAACACTGATGTCATGTGAACCCGGATCGAGTGTGGATTCTGTCTTTGTTCTTCAGTCAAGGCGGTTCTGTTATTTCCTCATTTAAATCTGATGTTTGCTTGTATATTTCGTCATACCCGCCAAACGTCCTGACCTACATTGAATCACACACACAGCTACTTTCAGGTTGAGGTTTTGATCGGGCTTCCCAGGCCAAGTTTAGTGATATTTAAAACTCTGCTGACACACTGAAGCTAAGGACATTTACTCAAGTACTGTACTTAAAGCTACTACAAGGACTTTTCATATTTTGTTGATTTAGGAGGCCTGTGGACAAAAGAGGCATTATGTCCACCATAATTTATTGAAAATGTTTATCTGGCTAACGTTTTACTCACTGTATCATTGCCTGAGAACATGTAAGCAGAGGCTTGTCTTGTTACACAAAGAATCCAACCTGGTTGCAGGCATGAAGTATAACAACTATTTAGAAACAGTCAGTCTCCTCGCAGATGGTCTCATTAACATATGTAAGTTATAGAGGCATCAGTAATAAATTGGGACTATTTTATAACCAGTTAAAAACTCACTGTAGTGGCTTTAAGTACAATTTTGAAATTAACTTTTTTTTTTTATTCCAAAAAAAAATTGGGACGCTGTGAAAAACGTCTCTGTTGTCATATTTTGTACTTCATAATGCACCACACAGCAGAATGTGTCTTTACATTGTCTTGGTGAAATAAGCAGGGACATTGTCAGCAGCATTTCTGGATGTCGATATATGGCTTTTGCAGGTTTTCCAAAAGTGTTCCAATGCCCATGTCGTATCCTTTATACAGTAATGTGGGTTTTTAATGCAGCGAGGGGTCAGAAGTCACAGGCATTCAATATTGTTTTTTGGCCTTGCCCCTGAAGTGCAGAGAATTCTCTGAATCTTTAATGATATTATGGACTGTAGATGGTGAAAGCCATAATTTCCTTGCAGTTTTGCATTAAGAAATAGTGTTCTCAAACTTAAACATGATGTATTTTGACAGATTAATCTACTCAAAAGTACATAAAGTGGCTGAAATTGGCTCCACCTTTACAAGCTGAAATATGAAAGAGATTTACAGATGAATGCATCCCTAATTATAATTAGATAATATGATGAAATGGGCCAGTCTGCACGATGAGTACTTTCACTTTGGTACTTTGAGTACAGATTTGGCAGCACGTGTTCCTCCACTGAAGGATACTGGCTAACCAGTGGCAAATTAATTGTGAAGGAGTGATTTTTGCATATTTTAACCAATTAACCTCACGTTGCATGTAATTAAAATTAGTGCTGAAAGATTTGAAGAGCGCAGCATCCAGTCAGCTTATTGGAAGTTTGTGAAAAATCAATTTGCAGAGATGTAATCTATAATCTGTTGCTATGTTTAAAAAAGATCAAAGTACTTCCACAACCACTGATCATTAGTGATGGATGTTAACAGTATGACGTCTAGTGTTGAATGACATTTACCACAACCTGAACACATGCACACACACAAAAAATACTCCAAAAACACTGATAAAAGTGTGTGTGTGTTTGTGTCTCTCCTGTATTTTGCCCCCTCGTCTTCACCTCTTTCCTGTCAGAGCTTGTACAAACAGATTAGATTGATTAAGCGCAGGTTATGTGATATCGATCTGAGTACAGAC
>JAJHUR010094160.1:10433-23718 GCA_027495735.1 Lutjanus campechanus | reverse complement strand
GCTGCAGTAATATGGAAATATGACATTTTACATAACATATTAATGTAATATAGTACAGTACAATACATCGCAGTATAATAAGATATCGGATACAAGCTATAAGGTAAAGTGTAGTCATAGAGCATAACATAATATATAGTATAGTAAAACAATATAATAACGTATAGTATAATATAATATATAGCAAACAATAAAGTTGCTCTTCCATTGAATAATACCAGGGTAAAATCCCTGATAAAGTTATGGCTCAGATTATATATTTATATCAAATTTTTTGACTGTCAGCAAGAAAGCCATCAGGCAGAAATAGCTGCAAGTAAAGTGTCCACCCAAGAACGATTGAACTGCAAAAAACAAACAAACAAAAAAAAAAAACCTGAATGGAGAAATTGGCCTTTATCCCAAGACTATGATATGAACATGATGTAAAATTCAGCTAAAACTGAACTATGTGCCTGTAAGATGTCACATCATTATATATTGTCATTGAGAGACTGCTCCTTTATGAGTATTGCGTTGCCCATGTTGCAAAGTCTTTTAGCATTGAATTACAAATTTTTTAAAAAGTTGCAAAAGAAGAATGCTTAACCCTAACCCCTGCCTAGGAGTGAAAAAGTCATGTTGTTAAAAGTGAAGTCAAAGATGCATTTATAGACTGACTTGCAGGCGGAACCTTAAGTGATCACATGATTAATCAGATTTATGTCCAGAGCAGGAATAAGCGATCAGACACGCGTACTTACCCTCCATCTGCTGTACTGTTCATCCTAACATCACCAGCATCAATTAACGCATGATGACAACATTAAAGAGTCTCCAATCTAGGGCTGCAACTAACAAAATTGTTTTCATTGTTGATTAATTTGTTGATTATTTTCTCAATTAATTGACTGTCTGATCTATAGAATGTCAGGCCAAGGTAACATCCTGACATGTCTTATATATAATATATTCAGTTTACTGTCTTGTCTTGACAACTAATCGATTAATCGCTGCAGCTCTACTGCAGTCAAACAAGTAGAGATGAAACTATAGGAAATATAATCAAAAAGAAAGCTTGACTAGAGCTCTGAGGAAAATATGCTGCAGGTAGATTAGGTACATCAAAAAAATAAAAAAATATAATGAGGAAAGTGTAGTGTGGCGCACGAAAAGATGCACAGAAAGAGATTGCAGACAAAATCAATATCTGCTTTAGTGTCTTTTGCAGTCCCGAAGAATACAAACAAATAGTGTCATAACCAAATATTCAAAGGCTTATTTGTCAGAAATACAAACTACTGTATATGTGTAGTGAATTGCTACATCAATAGTATATAAAAAAAAAATTAATCAGATAAAATATATAAAAATAAAAGTTCAAGGTGCATTTTTAAGTAAAGTTAAGTTCAGGTAAAATAAATTTGATCAACCATTTTTACACTTACACTCTTAGAAACAGAGATGCTAATTAAAACCATAAAGGGTTCTTCAGCTTGTTCCCATGGGAGAACCTTTTTTGACTCCTGGTAAAATATTTAGGAAAAGTTCCACTTGGAACCCTCTCACAGAGTTCTGCTTAGAACTCAACATACAGGATTATGCCTAGACTAGAACCTAGAATGAGAGGTTCTACAGAGAGCCATTCTATGGTGTAACGGTTCCTCCCAGAACCCTCTCTCTCTCCTTGACGTTTTCTTAAAGTGCTAACAAGAACCCACCCATGGGGAATCCATCTATATTCCAAGAGTTTTATCTAAAACACACCCAGGCAGTTCTACTGAGAACCATACTAAATTCCCAGGGTTTTACCTACAACCCACCCCAGTGGTTCTACCCAAAACCCTTCTATTCTACCAGAACCCTTCTATATTCCAAGGGTTGTATCTTGAGGCCACCAAAGGGGTGCTACCAAGAGCCCTTCTGTGTTCCAAGGGCTTTAAGTAGAACCCACCCAGGGGGTTTTACCGAGAACTAGAGATTCTATTCAGAACCTCTCCTCTTGGTAAGGGTGTTACAAAAACCCATCCAGGGGTTCTACCAAGAGCTCCTTTATGTTCCAAGGGTTTAACCTAAAACTCACCCATGGGCTTTTACTGAAAACCCGTTTACATTATACTACAAAGAACCCTTGACAAAGAGTTCTTCAAAGGAGTTCTTCAAAAAAGGTTTCCCTAGTCTTACTAGAACCCTTGACGAACCATTTGTTCAACAAAGAGTTCTTCAGAAGTAAATGGCTCTGGGTGGGACCTCAGGCTTTCAAGAAGAACCCTATTAGAACCCTTATTTCTAAGCGTGTATGTCTGTGAGTAGAAGTAAAAGTGAAGGATTTTTACTTTTATCTTTTATTTAAGTCCAAATTTTCCCCCTGAAGCCATTTGATAAACTCCGGCTCTGCACTGTGCTCGAGATAAAAGGCCACATTTTCCAGCAGACGTCCGTCAGAGAAACTTCACCAGACAAACATAAAGAAATTAAAATGAAATGAACACATCACTTTCAGTGGACGCTGGCAGCACGCACACACCTCGGTATGTCGTGGGAAATCAGCGGCAGTCAATCTCTAAATTCCCTGCCCTCAAGGTCTGTCCTCTCAGCCTCAGCATCCAGCCTGCTCCCACAGCTTTCACAATCAATATGTGCAAAATTATGTCTCGATTAGTATGACCCTGAAAGGGGAAAAAAATTAATAGTAATTAGATCCTCTTTGCCTTGAGTATGAGCGAGAGAAGAGGGTTAGTTAGCTTTTCAAAATGAAAGTGAATGAGTGGCAGTGACTCTGGGACCCTAGAGAAAGTCGGTATCGCAGTTTGACTTTTAATGTGCTCCTAAAAAGTAAAAGCTGCGGTACAAAGTGGAAACGCTCTGCCACAGTTAAATATCACTTCAAGTCATATCCTTTAAGTGCCGTGACTCACTTCATCTCTGCTGTCCTTCACATACCAGTCAAAGCCGCCACACTGACCTCACTTCTCCCTTCGCCAGGCCCGTCTGCCGTCTGTCTCGCCTCAGTCTCTGGCAGCTCAGTGCCAACACATTACCACAGGTCCTTGGCACTGCCGCTGGGTCTGGTTGGCACCCTGGTATCAGTAAAGTCCAACCATGGGAACAAAGCAGCCTTTGCAAAAAGCAGAGCCAGACTCCAGTATTAATAGGACTTAATATCCAATTGAGTGCACGGTCCCGGTTTCCTTTTGATCCACGGCGTCGAGGAAGATACAGAAAAGTAAAATAGGCTTCAATCTGGCTTGCAGATGTGACAAATAATTCAAGGTACAACTGTCAAGTTTCCCACATACTGTAGTGATTTTGAAGTGCGCTCACTCACCGGGGGAGGGGGGTCTGTCTGGAGTGGTGATGTGCCTTTTGTCTTAGTGCATCATTGTTTAATAATGTGTTTCAGAATGAGATGCATTTGGGAAGTCTATTGGAAAGACAGGCTGTGACAGGTGGGTACTTTAATTTGACTGCACTGAGGGCATGTCAGAACACACCAAATCTGAGAATATAGAGGAAAAAAAATCCTCCCTCCTCTGCGCTTCATTTGATATCTGTGGCCAATCTCTGAGGGTTAAAGTGATAGACAGATTATTTGAAGCAGGGTTGTATGAAGTACTCATTGATAGACAGAGTATTTAGCTACAGTAGATGATGGTTGGCACAGCCTCAGTTTGGAGAAGCAGAGAGGAGCACCAGCACGGAAGCCAAGCAATGAACAGCTGTGGACAGGGTCAGCAACAAAAGGTAATTTAACCATTTAAAAAAGGTCCACCCTAAAAATATTATCAGTTTAAGTGTACACTATATTCAGAAAATTTTCATGACTTTACCTTGCCATCAGACAGCCTTTTGTCAGATGGGAAACTACTGTTAGAGAAGCCAAATATCACCCTCTCCAAACCAACCAAACTCCACAGGGGAAATCAGTCATTTTTCCTCACAGAACACAGGAGCTGCTGGTCAATGGCTGCCTCGATCTGTTAGTTTGTTTCTGTTATTGTATGACTGTGGCGTTTTAAAATGATAGTACGGATTTACCAAAGTCACATAATAACACAAACAAAGTAACAGATCAAGGCAGCGGTAGACCAGCAGCTCCCATGTTTTGCCAAATAAAATGACCGATTTCACCTATGGGGTTTAGTTGGTTTGGAGGGAGCAATATTTGTTTGACATTACGGTGGTTTCCAGTCAGAAAAGGGTGTCTGACAGCAGGGTAGAGCGGTTAAAATATTGTGATGGGAGGAAACAGTAATCATTTTCACAAATCTTCAAATTTTAATTATCATGATAATTGTGTTTGATTCCTGGACCTTAAAAAACTCGAACTGCTGTCCAGTACCAAACAAATTTAAAAAGACTATCTCAGACTAGAGTGTGACACAGGAGTTGATTTTCACTCCTGTTCCATCCCACTCCAACAAAAATACTGATAACAGTGATTATTTAGGCCTCTATAGTCGTGATATCTCATCTACTGTAGCTAATGAACTGAATATGGATAAGTACCTCATACAGCCCCACTTCAAATAATCCAGACTTGCCCTATAATGCATCATCTGGTGCTGTGTGAAGCCACACCGACAGTTTCTCATGGCGGAGCAGCTTGAGAAAAAGCTGAAGTGTACCACAGCTTGATTAAGTCTGTTTTTTTTAGCAGGTAACACTGAGGTGTTTGGTGCTGGGCAACTATCAGTAAATAGTTTTGTGTCTGGGACTGAAAAGACGTCTTTGTGTGCAAGCCAAGCTGCGGAGGCGGCAGATTTCATGATGCACCATCAACCACACAAGCAACAGTGTGGCAGGGACAGAGAGGGTGAGAAAGGCATGGGTGGAGTGGAGGAGGCCAGACAGAACGACAAATACAAAGCAGAGTGGAGAAAAGAGATGATGAATGGATGGATAAATACAGAAAAGGGAAAAGGACAAAAGACACCTTATGAGGGATCTTTTTGTGCCTGTAAGGCATCTTCTTATCTCTCAGTGTCGAGCACCTTCAGCCACGAACGTTGACCGTAATTCCTGTAATGAAGCTGTCCGACACAGATGCCCTGAGTGACTTGCAGCTCCAGCAATGGACCCAAAATCCTTTCATCAATAGTTGCTCTGTGATGTGATTAACTTTGTAAAGACCTCTCTCGATGGGTAATTTATCTGCTCCTCAATTTCTCCTTAACCTCTGACATCTGAGATAGCGATCAAAAAGTCTTTCCAAGTGGATAAACGTTTAAATGTTTTTTTAAAATAATTAGTTCAGAAAATACATACTGTAGTAGAGTACTGTTGAATGGATAGTTTACTTGTTAATTCAAATTTAATAGCAAGTAGAGACGCTTGAGTATGTCGATATTTTGTGATACTAAATCAATTCTCAAAAACACTGTATAGTGATATTGTGATACATGCAGTGTTTCGCCTCTTTAGCTTAAAAAAATAGCAATATATCACTTTACTTGCTACAGTTGTTCAGTCGTATCACAATATATTGAATTGTAACCCCTGTATCATGCTATTATTCATATTGCTGCGCTTTTGCCAGTACGCAGTCCTGATAATGAGTGCTTTGCTTTGACAAATTGGAATAAGAGGTAATTCACTCATGGGAACCACAATCAGCAGTGGTTCCCAACCCTTTTGGCTTGCAACCCTTTAAAACAAAGTAATGTTGACTTGCAAGCTTTCATCATCAGTTGCAAATTTCTACCAGTTGGACCATTTTTTTTCCCCCTTGTTTTATTCAGAGAAGCTGTAGAGGAGACCTATTCAACTAGTGGCTTTCGGGCTGGATAAGGCCCTTTTGAACAGCAAATCAGGCTGGCATGTGTATGGTAAAACTAAGGTACACATCTCTGAGCTACTTTGAAACATCTGAACCAATATGGTAATTTGATTACGTCTTTTTAAAACACATGTGCACTCTGAAGCTGAGCTAACATCAAGCCTCAAAATGTCTCTCTCAAAGCTAAAAAGTCATTAAGTTGATTGTGAAAATCGCCACTTCCAGAGGGAATGCACTAAAAGGGGTTTATTTACTTTGCCAACTGTAAGAAGGCAAAACCTGTCTTTATTGAGAAATGATTGCTTTGCTGTGATGAAAGAATGCAACGTGAAGAGGCACCATCAGTCAAATCAGAGCTAGTTTTCTGACACTTTTCTTGAGGGTTTAGAGGAATATCTGTACTGTAAGAGTTATTCATTGCCATTATTGACAAAATATTCTGTGCGGCCCACAAACTTTCAGTTATTTTCCTATTTGGCTCACTAGCTATATAGTTGAATAGCCCTGTCTAAGAGTCTTGAAGAAGCACATTTATCCAATGATTTACAAAAAAACCCTGCAAATATTGGAGGGAAGTCTGAGAGGGAAAGCATGACTTTGTGTACAAGAAAATTTCTGCCTTCCTCTTCGCCAATTTTATACATCAAAGTCTGTTTACAGGTCTTGGAGGTTACTAACTTACTTAAAATGTGAAAAAAGTTGTATAAAGCCTTTTGTGGCTCCAGATGGAGCCGCACGATGTCTGATAACTTGCCTCCAGTGACGTAACTGCAGGGTTAGAAAGAAGTGAGCTTAGCAGACCGAATTCAGCCCACTCCTCGTCTCTGCTCAGCACAGAGTGACAAGGTTTACCACTTTATGTGGGACTGCACAGCATTTTTATTGCCTGTCCCACATCCCATATATTCAGACAAGGTCCGACATTTTGATTGGCTCTAGTTTTTAAAAATCACACTGCTGCAGGACAGATACTCCTCAAAAATCTGTCTGGAAAGCAGTGAAGGCTGTCATCACAGGGCTGTGTCTGATTTCAATCAAACTGCACACACATGGGTCAAGTGCAGGTTAGCCTGTCACAATCTTTGCTACCCTACGCCCAATGGGGAAAATTGCACGTCGCCACTAAGTAACAAGCTCTGCAGATTAAGGTGGAATATGACGGAAACAACCACAAAGAAAAGGAAATGCAACTACAACAACAACTGTTGTGCTACTAAATCAACCAGAGGGCAAAAGCATAGAGACGTGACATCAAAATTTTAGATTACCTCTCAGCGTTGGTAACGTGTTGCCGAGATCTGGTCACCCTTGCTCAGCATATCGTCCCAGAACCTCTGACCAAACTGCTGGTAGTTCAGTTGTGTTGTGGGTAAAGTAAGCACCAGGTTTTTACGAGGAGGAAGAATGTGTAGAAAAGAGGATATCTCTGGTTCTTCTGTATTGATTTTGAACATTTTTTTAAACTGTCCATTAGGGCTGCATGACAGATTGAAATATTAGCAAAATCATAATATGGCCAAGAGCGACATGCAAATTGCAGAAGCTGCAGTTTTTTTGATGAAGGGAAAATGTGTGACAAAACAGCATTATAACGAAGTACTGAAGCACTGCAGAGATGCCCTGCCTACAGATCTTGTCCTACAGACGTAAGAAAACATGTTTATTTGGCACAGACCCCAACAAATGTCACATACTTATGATTTTAATATTTTTAATTAACTGAAAATGAGAACTGTGATTAAAAAATTATCATTCCCACTAATTGTGAATCACATCTCAATATCTGTCAAATAATCACAATATGATTTTTATACCATATTGTGCAGCTTGATGCAGCTTTTGAGTCAGACAATGCTACATTTATTTTTAATAAATATACAGTGTATACAGTAAATCTTTCTCCCACCAGTCAAGCATGCGTCATCTCACGTCACCCATCAGCGTTTCCCTCCACGGGGACATACTGTACATGAGGGGGTCCCTGGTACATTTTCCATCTTGTAAGGGGCTGAGAAAGTTGAGAACTTCAGTTGTAATCATCTCATAATCCATAAAATTTATCTTGCATCCCTTGACCCGCAGGTTGGGAACCACTGGCACAGAGAACAGAAGATTTAACACATATAGACCATTTGTGTTATGTTTATAATAATTCATCCATACAAGCTTACAGAAAAGATTTACCTCCTCTTTATCTGCTACCTTCTATCACCTCTACTCCTTCTCTTTCTTCTCTCCGCCCACACGTCACTCCAACACACATCTAACACATCACGGTTGTTCCCCTGCCATCCTGGCACACCGCTGTTTCCTAATCTTCTCCTTTTTTCTTCTCGTTATCTCGTCCCTCCCTCCTTTGCTGTTATGTTCCCCTCCCACCCCCCCTCTCCCTCTGCAGCAAACGGTGCGGCCCACCTTCTTTGCCAGGAAGTTTGAAGCCAGCGTGAACCAGGAGATAGTGAACCAGCTGGACAGTTACCTGTTTGGACCGTTTCCCCAGGGAACGCCGGGCCTAAACTCGTACTGGGAGAACGTGTACGATGAGCCAGATGGCGTGGCCAGCCTGTCGGACACGCAGCTCACATACTACCACTCCTTCTCCCGTCTGGGCCTGGCCAGAGCTGCCGCCTCGCTGCAGGGAAATCCAAAGGATCACAGCTGCAGGTACACCTATGCAAATACTTCCTTCTATTCTCCATTTACACAAACCATCATCATCATGACACACCTGCATCCACATCCACAGGTGCACTCTAGTCTATTTTTACTCTGAAAAACCAGCCACACCCATGTTAGCATGAGAAACCACAACATATATAAAAAACTTTTGTATAGAGACCTTAGATGTGTCGTCTTTGTCTGGCATCATATGTCATGGAAATACGATAACAATGAATAGTTACAATCAGCAGCTGGGAACTCTGGGTAATGCTATTCATTTTGTAAGTTGATATGACACTCAATGAGATAATGAGGCCATGGTCACAGCATCGAAAGCTGTCCCTTCAAGCGAGGCCAGTGCATTATTAGTGGAAATGTATGAGTTCCAGTGCTGTTAACATACAGTATGTGGTTCAAATGAAAAGGGAAAACCGCACTGTGCTTTCAATTTTAATGACCAAATGGAACATTTCAGCTTCATGTACTTCAGTCAGGATTCTCAACAGCATATGTTTTCAGTAGCATCTGGCGCAGGAGCATTTTAGGTGAGGTTTCCATTTGTTTATTTGCACAGTGATGAAGTCCAGACACACAAGTGATTAAGAAAACAGTGACAAATGAAATATGCTGATTCTAAACAGGAAGCAGAGGTGTAAATTGCTAATTTGTGTACGTGTGACAGAAAGCTGAACTGAAACTCCAGAGTGTGTATTTTTGGAGCAGTGGGCTTTTGTTTTCAGGATAACAGGCTTAACTGATCAACTTACAACTTATTGCTCAATTTAACAGTTATAAAGATCTACTCCTTCTAAAAGATTATTAATGATTTCATAGAAACAATAACACAGTTACGGGCCAGAAAAGAAATTTCCAAGGACACCGTGGCTGCAGCATATTTTTTTTTAGAGAAGTGAGTATTTCAATTTAGCATGTTTCCTTAATCTCTGATGACATATCATTGTCATTTTATTACTTATTACAGTAAATATATTACAGATTACTCCTACTTCCCCACATAAGACAGGATAAGAGAAAGTCAATGGAGCACCGCATGAAGGAAAGCAGTTGTTTTAAGAATATATGGAGACACTGTGATTGGATCTGCTGTAGTTTTTGTTGGTAGTCGTCCAAGCTGCCAGTTCACATTGTTCATCTCAGGAAAGTTTCAAAAATCATCAGGTGGACTGACTGATGGCACCTACGAGTGCAGCATCACCTGCTGTTGTTGAGTAAATGTAGGAGGAAACACGAGGAGATGGTTTGCTCCTCGTCAGCAGGGCTCCACTACAGTAAGGCATCCAGGCACTCCCTGCTGCATTGTGGGTGTTCTGTAAAGTCCTGCGGGTGAAGCCGAGCAGAGAAAGGAAGCATGTTTCCATCTGTCAAACCTCAAAACCATCTATTGGCTACAGCTGTTTCTGCTCATATGCTGCATCTGTTATGTAAAAGAGAGAGCAAGAACAGACCAAGCAAGAGGTGGTTACATACGTGTATGTGTATATGTACATGTTTAATGGGGGGGTGGGGGTGGGGGGGGGGGTCTTCATGCCTCTGGCATTGCCAGGAAATGAGCCTGTGAGAAAAAGCTTCTCCCTAAGTGACACAAGCAAACCTCTGTCTTTAACATTTACATGTAAAAGCAATTTTAGAAAGCTGAGACGTCAAAGGACAATGAGGAAGTAACTGCTGTGAATGTGTGCATGTGTGTGTATCACGGTTATTATGTTACAGTAAATAACACTAAACTGAAAAACTGAAACTAGGTGTGAAACAAACATTTCAGTTAACTGAATTTTTTTTTAAAGGAAGAAAAAGATGACACTGACGCCATATTTTGTATTCACAAAACAAACAAACAAAAATAAGATGAAAAAAATATACAGGAAATGTCTTTAGTTTTAGTCTTTGTCAAAAAAGTTTGGTCAAATTTGCCAACATAACTATAAAGAGTTGTCGTATGTGCCCAAAAAGGAAAGCAAGCATATCATGGCATGAATTGCACTCTTTTCTCCAAAGATGATTCTACTAAAGTTAACAAACCCTGCTGCACTCTGCAGCTGCACTTTTAACACTTTCTACTTCATGACCTGTTGAAATAGTGTTGGTCAGGTGTGTTCATGACATGTGCTAGACACATTCAGACATTCATTATGGTATAGCTTTTCTACTGCATTCTTTACTCACTAAAGAACCAGTAAAGACTTTCACCCAAAGTCAGAAATACTCAGAAACTGATTTTTTGTACTGCATTAGATTTTTCCATGTCATTGTTTTGGCTGGACCGCATCAGTGGTGCCAGCACAAACTCCTCTTCCTCGGATCCCTCTGCCACAGCCTCCTACTCTCACCACGTGCCTCTGGCCTCCGTGATCCATTCTTGCATGTAGCAACACAGAGGTGGCATCCTTTATAGATGGATAACGATTGATTTCAGGTTGAAGAGTTGTGCTGTGAATTCTCACGCAGACACAATAGATTCGTTGTTATGCAGGTAATTTCTATCAGCTCTGAAAATATGTTTTCCTTTTGTTTACCACAGTTATTCCAGTAGAATTGTGGGTCTTTCGATGAGATCTGCGTTAACTGATTCAAAAGAGGGTTTGAAAAATGTTTGAAACCAAGGAAAATATGTTGACACATTTGAAAGAGAGACTTCTGCTGTGCTAAGAAGGTGATTATGAAGATTAAATGGATCCCAGTTTAATTAAGTGTATCTTAGCAACCGAGAAAAACAGTGACATATACACATATGCAGATTGAAATGTCACCTTGTGTGTGCGCTGTGTTAAATGTCTCAAGTCCTCATATGTAAACTGTAAGTCAGAATGAAGTCTGTGAGGTGTCTGAATACCCGTAGAGCTGTTTTAATGGTGTTTTTCACATTGCCGAGTTCAGATTGTGTTTTATTTGGGATGGAGCTAATTGAACACAGACCAGAGGGCAGGTTCATAATAAAAAGAATGATTCAGGTGGCATGCGCCCACCTTTCTGAAATAAGCAGAATATGTGAAATGCAGATATTGCCTACTGGTATACAGTGCCAGGAATTTATAAAGGCTTTTTCAACAGTAACCTGCAACATTTATTTCCACAGTGAATAACAGAATTAGGAAAAAATAAACCTGTGAGCTTACCAAACATTAGCCCCAGTTTGTGCCTCTCGTGTATTAACATTACATTCATGTCACACAGCTAAGCGCCTGATTTTCAGAAAATAATAAATAATTCCCTGGTGAGCTTTGAAAAACCCAGTAGGATGTTTAAGATCACAAACCACCGTTGTGAAAGTGTTTCCAGAATCCTCAAAAACTCTTGTAACCGTTTGAAACATTCTGTCTGCAGCACAAGAACAAAGATTTTTTAAGTCATTCCCAAAGTTGCGCCCCCTTTTTCATATCACTGCACAAAGACAGTTGTTGGAAATAACAAATTTCTACTCACTTTGTACAATGTGAACCGAAATTTGAACTGTATTGTCACTTACATTAAATATTAGTGTTTCTTTCCAATATTTGTATTCCCTCTGTGTGTGTGCTTGCTGTGACGGAGGCAGTAAGTTTTTGGGTTGTTCCTGCATCCCATTCAAGAGCCTCAAGTTCAAGGTCACAGTGACCTCACACAGCATATCTTTGAAAAAATTCATACGCTCACTATGACAGAATTTCACACAAATGTCTAATAGGATAAAATGATATGTGATTTTATTTTTAAAAGGTCAAAGGTCACTTTGACATCATAATGTCCAGCCCTCTGAACTCCCCTGGCATGCATGTTTCTCAATGGAAATTACACTTAATAACTTCCTTATTAAATTCATTCAAAGTCTTCACTACATGACTTGACTGGTTTATGGAGGGACACAGAATAATGCATTAATATTTTGATTGTGTTTTACAAGAAGAGCAAGGACATCTCCAGGTACATGAAACAGGATTTTTGTCTTCAGATGTACTGAATATTTTTTTGATTCAGAGAGTTCAAAGTGACTATTAGGATTAGACGATCAGTGAATGAATGTATTTACGTTGTTGGTTTGTCAAACATCGCCAACATGTGTTAATATCAGAGACACCCAACACATCCGTGTTATGTTGTGTTACTTACTGTCATATAATACCGTAGTCTACATTGTCCAAGGCTTAATAGAGTGTCATAATTTACCACACAGTGTCAGAGAGCCGTAGCAGTCCTGTCTGCTCTATTACGTGTTCTGTCATAAATTAATCACTGCAGCATTACAGGGTGGAGGCCATGAATAATGCACCATTCCTCATAATTCTTGGTGTACTATAAAGACACAAAGGCAATAATCTGTAATGTGTTGCAAGATAAGAATATGATACTAGTTTATGAAGCGAATGAGCAAAAATCAGGAGCTCGTACATAAATAATGTGAGTCACAGCTGCAGGGACGCATTGTTGAGATCAGACTAAACAAAAAAGCAAAATGGGCTGTGTGATTTTATAGTATATTTGAATTTATAGGCGCAATAATTAAACACACAGTCAACACAAAGTCTGCCTGGCATGGCCTGTCTTATTTATTTTCATTGATCTAGAATTTTACAGGTAATTAAAACAAGTCAAGGTTTTGCTTTGATGTCTTATATACTATTCAAGACCTGGTCTGAAGTCTCAAGTACAGACACATTTGGTGTGTGCGGTGCATATTTTGCTCGCACGTAGGATTCAGATGCGCAACCAGCAGATGGATGGGTCAGCTGCAGTGTGAGACTGAGAGGAGAAGGCCACAAAGACGGATTTGGCTCTTTTAGCAGCCCGCTGTGACTTGATTGGAGAGACTGTGGAGTAACAGGCTGAATGGAGCTTCTGTGCAGGCTACGCCCCGACCCCCTTCTCACTGCC
>JAJHUR010094160.1:0-10413 GCA_027495735.1 Lutjanus campechanus | reverse complement strand
GGGGGGGGGGGGGGGGGGGGGGGCGAGAGTCAAGGGATGAGGACAGAAAGCAGGATGAAAGGAGGAGAGGAGCAAAGAGGAGAAGGCAGATGGGAGAAGAGAGAAGAGGAGAAAGGCACGGGGAGCAGGAGAGGAGAGGAGGGAGGGTGCACTGCTATCCTTGTGGGTGTAAATATTTGCTGTTCTGCTTGTCAGGGTAGCATTTACCGGGACGGGTTGACTCCTGGTCCTTCAGTGGAATACTGATGAGGCCACGGGCACTGGGGAGCAGGGAGGGACAGTGTGTGTGTGTGTGTGTGTGTGTGTGTGTGTGTGTGTGTGTGTGTGTGTGTGTGTGTGTGTGTGTGTGTGTGTGTGTGTGTGGAAAAGAGAAAGGAAATAAAAGCGAATTCAAGCAAGCAGAAGGATGAGAAATCTGGGCGAGAAGGAGTCAGAATGTGTGCAGAGAGCAGCTGTGCAGTGTTCCCCAGCAGTGCCCACCCCAGCCCCTTTTTTGTTTTTCCAGAAGTCACTCGGGCTGGCTGCCCCGGGGCCCGGCCCTCTGCCACGTACGGAGGGACACACAAACAAACAACGGACTAATCAGAGGGGCAAGACCTTCATTCAGCTCCGGCTGACTGGATGACCCAGTTCAACTTTGTTCAGCAGACTTGTAATGTGTTTCGTCGGATTTGTCTGTGTGTGTTCGCAGCTCTGACTAATCTGAATCTGCTGCCAATACAGCCCATGACTGTTCTGTAATTTTCTGTAGCCGGCAGAACGCTGCGGTCTCCACTGTCACATGTCTTCTTTAACCGTCTCTTCCGCTTCACAACCGGAGGACATGCTCAAATAACCAGCACATTTTAAAGCAATAATTAGCATCAAGACGTTTGTTCTTGACTTACTTAGAAGTTCTCAGTGGTGCTTGGGCTTTAATAAACTGTCCACTAACCCTTTACTTATCTTTGAATTACTGTGATAATCGTGTACAAGCATAAAAATATTTGAAAACCTCAGTTACCCAAGTGAGGGCAAGCTATGCTTAATGGGAATCATGAGCATGGTCACCACATGTCTTTGACCAATTGGTTTTCTGTTAAAGGTCATTGAATTAATGTCCACCATGTCGCACAATCACAGAGCACATTGACTCCCTACATTAGCATGTCCAAGGCCGGTTCCTTGCACGCGTTATCCAGATGGATCTAGATATTCTCCTCCTCTTACACTGTTGGCGCTGAAAAGTGGCACAGCAGGTAGGTCAGCGGGTATCGGGTTTGCTCATGCACTCTCTCTCCATGCCCTGCCAGGTACTTCCCCATGGGCCACCCGGTGTCAGTGCATCTCTACTTCCAGGCCGACCAGTTCCAGGGCTACCTGGTCAGGCACCACGCCACCAATCTGGCCACCAGCAAACTGGAGACCATGGAGACCTGGGTGGCACCTAAGAAGAACTTCAAGCTCACCACCCCTCCCAGCAGCACGTTCAGCAGGTTGCAGTTCGCAGAGGTGAGTCAGCAGATTGGCTTGCGTGGCGTAGCGTTTCATTTTAATTTACATTGAAGTCACTTGTTTGGCATGAGTCACAAAACAATCAGTCAGCCATTGCCACTGTTGGGAAATGAGTTCCATTAAAACCCTAAGCACTGCATAGTTTTTCCTATGTGGTGCATATAATTAGAGGTGAGATATACAGCTCATTGCCATGGTGACCTTATATTCATTGCTATGGCGACCTTGCCAAGACTCATAGCAGCGCATCTCCACACAATTAAACTGGTGCCTGTAATGGCCTTGTAAAATGTAAATTGATTGAATTCATCCAAGTTTATAGGGATGAGCGCTTCCTGTGCTGCTTATTTGTTGTTTGCTAATAGAACGTCTTCTCACCTTCACACTGGAATGCTTCCCCTGATTGTCTTGTTATGTTAATCTGTGTTTCTGTTTACCACAACGCCTGTTTAGGACACAGCAGCTCAGCTGTGATGTGACAGCCGCGGAGTGTGTTTTTTAAAAAGGACAAAATTAACCGAGTGAATATAAATTGACCTTTTTCTCTCTGGTTTATCCTGTACAGCTTTGTAGGAAGCACAAATGTCAACAATGAATTTGTTTGCTTTGTCTGTGCCACTCGACCACACTCATACACCGGGACTATGGGTGAACTATTATTGTCTTTTTACTGATTGTTAGTATTCAAGATAACTGATGACTGATATTTGGAGCCAGTTTACATTTGCATTGCAAGAGAAAACCGTGGTGTCAACATTTATAAAAACAAACTCCGACACAAAACTTTGTCTAAATGCCTCCGAAGTTCCCATGAAACAGCCAGCGGAGGGCTTATTGCTTTTACAGCAGTCACTAGCACTTGAATGTGTGTTACGCCCCGCCACCATGCAGCTAAAGTGGACTATGGTGGAAGGAAGGGGAGCGGATCTATTAGCTGACTCCTCCAGTGAACACGACAGCACTGGGACCTAAACAGCCTTCGAGACCAACGGAGGCCAGTTTGACACTAAGGAACAGGCCACAGTACCAAGGTGGTTTTCTTACCAGTTTCCAAGCACACCAGGGCTGCATCAAGGCTAACTGACCTAACCGCAGTTAATAATTACCTAACTTACAAATACAGCTATGTTTCCATTCATCCAAGCGACCTTGGTACTGTATTCCCTGTCAGTCTTGGAGGCTGTGTTTTTTCCGGTGAACTGTCATGTTCACTGGGAGGCTGCTGAGCCTGTTTCTGTTGCTAACCGCAGTTAACAGCTACAGCTACATAAAAGCTCTGTCCAGCAAAAAACTCTGTAATTAAATAACCAAGTGTTGAAGCTGAGCAGCTGGAGGACATCAGAGGGGAACCAGAAAATATTTTCTTCATAAAATTTGATCCGGTTTCACCCAAATCAGTGAATAAAGCTATAAAGTTGTGCTTTTGTACTGTGAGGTGCCCAGAAACAATACAGTCAGTGAATGGATGTTCATGCTTCCATGCTCTACTTCATTATAACCAAGAAAGTTTTTCATTGGACGCACATTTATTGTGCGCCCCTGAGTGCAGGATGAGTCAACAACAGTTTTTTTTAGTCATTTTCTAGTAAAAGGCAAACTCTGAAACATTGTTAAAAATTCTAGAATACCTAAAGAATACCTAAAGACCAACTTTTTTGTCATTGTTGGGCCAGATACTGACTGTACGTACACATGTGATTAAAAAAACAATGATTAAACATCAGATTTGACTTCATGGGAAGTTTAAGTCTGTGTTTAATTAAAATAGAACTTTTTAGCGTTATCTGAAAACAAAAAGTGCAGGGAGCTGACAGCAGCATTTCATTAAGGTAACTGAACTGTTTAATAAATAAATAAACAAAATAGCTCCCCAGAGTTTTACCTTGTCATCATAAAAATAAATGATAAGATTTTGGTGGGGTTTTTTTCACCTTCAGTGCATCTTTCTGCATAGAGGATTATGATGTTTTTAACTTTGGAAATATCTGGTATTTTACCTACACAGTTATGCTTGCGCCACAGAACTATTCCAGTCTGCAAATGTGTTCCTCTGTGCCTGACAGGCAGGCCCCAGTGTTGATAGGCTGTAACTTGTGACGTGTCAGATAGTGTTGTGGGCGGGACATTGAGTGAGACCACAGAATGGCGCTTACAGGCAGCTGCATCAGAGACAAAGTACAGTAGCTCATTCTGATAACAAAAAATATAGATTCTAATAATTATAAAAATGCTGAATGCATTATCCGATAATCGTATCCCTAACCTGGACAGATCTTGACCCTTTCTGACCTCTTCTAGCTGTCTCACAGTGAAGTCAAATGGATCCAGACGGGCCAGTGGGCACGCCGGCCCCTCTCACTAAGCCCTGTTTGTGTGTCTGGCCTATGAAACCGTGAGTGACGTGAAGTGATGTGAGCTGTGGCTTTTATCTGGATGCTCAGCCAGAGAAAGCATTCACTGTCTGGCACTGTGCAGTGGCTGTCTGTCAGTCAGTTTGTCCATCTGTCAGTCAAAAGGAGAGCAGAAAGAGCTTAAATAAGACAGCACGGTGGCAACAGCGTAACAGCAGTAGCTCTGTGCTTTTTGTCAACTTAGCAGATATGACCCATTATACTAAAGCTATATGCTGGAGTTTGCTAGATAAACCATATGGTTGGCTTAACAATGTGTTCCCTGTCCTCCTTTAGATATAAAGGAAGACAGATACGTCTTTCTTTTCATGCCTCTACTACTGCCTCCCAGCTGCCTTTATGGGCCTTTTTACTGCATGATTTAGTGTGGGACCACTTACAGCCCACACAGTTAAAATTAGTATTTCACCTCAACTCAGACTTGACATTGAAAGGTATATTACCCTTTGTTGGACACATTTTATACAGTAGAATGACTGACTTTGACTGATGGTTTAGTCCTCGAGCTACCACAATATACATCCACATACATATTATGATAGCAGAACTCGTTATGGAGTAACTGGAATAAACATATTGTCTGACACAATGTCAAAAATGTAACATTATGAGCTTCCATTGTGAGCTACAGCACTATTGTTTTGGATTCTGTGAGATGTGTCTGTAATTTTGTCCACTCTTTGCTTTTATAGAGTGAATTATACACAAAAAGCCATACTGCATATGATCCACATGATAAAATTATTACTATGGACTTCGACCCCGTTTGGATTTTATTTGAGTAGTCTTTTGATTGTCTAACACATCTGCAAAGCTTTTTTATTTCACATATAATTTTGGAGATTAGAATTTATCAACCTCACCCTCAATGTATAATTTTAGCAACATACTGCAAACATGATGCATTGGACACCAAAATGTCCTCATCTAAACTAAAAAAGAGGTAGATTTAGAGCACAAACGGTGGACAATTGATATTAGGGCCGCAGCTAACAATTATTTTTACTGTTGATTAATCTGTCAATCATTTTCTCAAGTAATCAAGTAGTTGTTTGGTCACTCTTTCCCAAAGCTCACTATATCCTCAAATTTTGTCCACAACTCAACGATATTCAGTTTGTTAAAAAGGAGTAAAGAAAGAAAATATTTACATTTGAGACACTGAAATCAATTGAATTTTGACAAAGTAGTTGCTGATTAATTTAATGGTTGACAATTAATCAAACAATCATTGCAGCTAACACTTTCCCTCATGTCCTGTGTGGTTAGGAATACATTTAGCACACTTTTTTTTCCTTTTTTTCCCTTGATGACAAAGTCATGACCCACGCTACTCTGACTCTGATTGGCTAATACTTGCCTTGCTTTTGTTGGATGGGTTAATAAGGTTTAGGCATGAGGACTGATTAGGGTTAGGGTTATTGCATACGTCCAGTATATAACAGACCAAAACATGTTAACTAGTTAACTAGTCTTTGCATCAACAGCTTTTAACAAATAGATATTTTAGGGAATAAACAAATTTGCTAACATAAAGTGGAGTAAACTTGCCAGCTTGGCTCTGTCTGACATATATGATGATGATACGTATAATGTATTAATTTGTGAGCTTGTTTTATTTGGCAGGTTTACTTTTGGAACAGATCCAGGCCAGCTGTCTCTTTCTGTTTCATGTCTTTATGCTAAGCTAAGCTAACCTGCTGCTGGCTGTAGTTTCATAGCTATCATGTAGACATAGCTAACCCTCACTGAGAAAGCGAATAAGCACATTTCCTCAGATTTCCAAACCAGTCATTTAAGTCTGTTTTGATGTGTCGCACAACTCTCAGCTTGCACCTTTATGACAGAAAACGTCTCCGTTCTCCACCTTTCCTTCCTCATCCATCAGTCCACAGTGTATCTTTATTAGCAAGTATCCAGCCATAGTCCCTCAGTAGTGTAAATGGTGTCTCGGGGGAGTCCTCTGGTGCTGGGGAGCACCTGTGTTTGATTACCCCCACAAAAGAGTGCCACTAATAAGCCTCTGAACAGAGCCTTGAGGGACATTCATGCCCTGTGGTTTTAAGCAGGGCCAGATGTAGACTGGGACTGTCAATGCTGCTGCCTCATCAAAAATGACCTGTCTTTTTTAATGGAGGTGTTAGAGCGAGGGCGCCGGCAAGGCGGTGACGTGGAGAAAAGGTTTACAGGGTTTGTCGGGTCAGAAGCAAGAAATGGAATAGAGGTGGATTATTTGATGGGATCATTTTATGTTTCCTATTAAGTCAGATAGGGGATTGAGCAGAGGGTGAAACAAGTATTATGGGTAATCGACATGAACGATGACGTATATGTGGAGATAAGTAAAGCATACGTCATCAGGTGAGAGTTTCTCCCTCTGTTTTTGTCAGAGAATAAATGAGGGTTAAATCTCCTGCAATTAACCGCAATTGTTAGTAATTGCTGGTTATAAATGGAAAATGTGACTAATTGGTTCAAGTGAGTGGAAAGTGTGAGTAAACAGGCCAGTAGAGAGACGGGAGTTAATTGAAAAAAGCGGGGTAGAGGTCACAGTGAGGTTGCCAGATCAGCATTAGTTCCACAAAAGCATGTTCTTCTAAGTATGGCTATAAGTGAAAGAAGGTCCTAAGCCTGCAACTTGGTGAGCGGTCGTAAGGCTTGATTGGGTATTGGTCTTAAGCCAAAGCTTATTGGGTAGGAGCAGCAAGGGACAGGTTGAGTGTGGAGGTCAGCGTAAGCTATAGGCTGAGGCTGAAATGGGCCACAAGTTAATCCCTGTTTGACCCACTTTCATACTGGAAGAAAGAGTTTCTTGCTACTGGTGGCTTCATCTGTTACCTGCAGATATACCTTGAATTGCATCACCATGAGAGTGATAGCTTACTTACAGAAGAGAGTAAATGCAACATTTAAAGCAATAGACTTTGTGGATAAAGTTAAAATGTTTCAACAAACTTTCAGCTGATGTGGAAACAATAACTAGGGCTGAGCCATATAACCTGTAAGTAGACAGGTACGTAGGAGAAGAGTTGACAATAAAAAGCAAAAAGACTCCCGTACACTCTCTGCTGCGTTTGCAAATTCAAGATTTTTTTTTTTTTCAATCTTTTTTAAAATTAAGACCAGGAGTAAAAAGGTTGAATTTTACCACTTTATTTGTAAAGCCACACAGGTAATAGACTTAAAGTGATAGTTTGGATTATTTAATGTGGGGTTGTATGAGGTACTTACTTATCAATGGTCAGCTACAGTAGATGCCATCAACACATCCCCAGTTTGGAGAGGCAGACAGGAATACCAGCACCAAAGCTAAGCATTGACCTGCTTTGGACAGGGTCTGCAACAAAAGGTATTTTAGCCACTTAAAAAAGGTTCACCTAAAAAACATCTACATCAGTTTAAGCGTACGCTATATTTAGAATATTTTCACTGCTTTAATTTGCTGTCAGATTCAGGAAATGGCCATTACACAAGCCAAATACTGCTCTCTCCAAACCAACTAAACTCTATAGGCGAAACCAGCGATATTACGTGACAAAGCACGGGTTGACTTAAGTGAATCTGATCGATCATTTAAAACACCAGAGTTACACAATAACAGAACAGATCGAGGCAGTGGTGGACCATCAACTCCCGTGTTCTGTGAGGTAAAATAACTGATTTTGTGAATGACGTTTGGTTGGATTAATTTAATTTTTTATATTTAAATCTGATATAATTTTTTTTTTCCTTGGGTAAGATATGTTTTATCATGACCCTGTCCACAGCAGTTCATTACTTAGCTGCCAGCTGTTGTCCCTCTCTGCTTCTCCAAACTGATGATGTGTCAATCGCCATCTACTGTAGGTAATATACTGACTATCAATAAGTGCCTCATACAACCCCGCTTCAAATAATCCAAACTGTCACTTTAATAGACTTATCATGATAGGCTGTTTATGAGTCAGGGCATAGTCATTGCACTTTCATGGAGGTTTGCATTTAATGTATTTAACTGAAACAATTCAACATTTCAAGTGTCTACTGCTGATACCTATTACTATTGTTTTATTGCCTGGGCCTAACAGTAACATATATTTGTGTGGGCAGCGGGACCTCCAGCTTTCTGTATAAAAATACAATGGGTCAATATCTAGCACTATGTATTTTACACCTTTTTTTTTAGTAGGAATTGCCTTCTTCTGTTTAATATTTCTGTGGTAACCAGAGATTGAGCTTTGGTCATGAGGTAGGCAGCCAGCCTACAAGTTACATGTGCACCTTATTAACCTATGTCCTGTGTATGTGTGTGTGTGTGTGTGTGTGTGTGTGTGTGTGTGTGTGTGTGTGTGTGTGTTTGGAGTGTAAAGCCTGTGAAAGCAGAGAAGGTGCCCACTCATGTGGCCTGAAACCGCCTGAAAAAGTGGAACTTGGACTGTTGTGCATAATTTACGCTGCACTTAGTTGATGTTTGTTGCTGAATAAACTATGGCCAAGAACCAGAAGCAAGTCTCGGAGGAGTCCCCTCCCACCCAATATGAGCATTGTCACAGTCTCCCTCGCACTAACTTTAGTCAGCCTTCTGCAGACTCTCTCCCAGTGGATTACAGTGAGATTCCTCTGTCAATACTCCCTTCATTTCTTTCTGCAGCTTACAGCGAGAGTGCTGCCAATCAATCGGGGATGTAGTGTGTGCCAACGAGTCATCCTTGAATAAAGTAATGAGATACAGAGGTGCCAGACGAGAGTTGATTAGTAATTTAAAGAGAAAGGACCCAAGGTCCAAGGGGCAGAAATGGCAGAGGTCAATCCAATAATTGAGATGAAAGTGAGGTGTCTTTTACGGATGGCCAAGACACACACACGCACAGTCTAATTTATGCAAGTAATGTCTATTTATACTGTACATCGCAATCGCTATTCTCATAGGATGTAATACAGAGTCAGTTCCAGTCAGCCATTGATCGTCCGGCAGGGTGAGGCTGTGTTAATCAGCTACCATTGTAAGGATGAGCGCTTCCTAAAGCCACCATCCCTCTCATATTTCTGCCAACACCCCAGACATATTTCACTGTCAGTGGTGTGTGTGTGTGTGTGTGTTGCCTCCCTCTCTATCACCTCATCTCCCCCATCAATCTCAATCGCTCCATGTCTCTCATTTTGCATACCGCATGCTTTTGCAATCTCAATCCGGCACACACACACACACACACAAAGCACACCTCTTCAGTTACAGCCTTGACCACAGTGAAGACATTAAAGGCAATTAGCTGCACTTACTGTATGTGTTCTTCCTGTTCTTGTAATTTGTTCTTTTTTTGCTTTATTTTTATTCCGTTGAGTGGCAGAATCAAGACCTCTAACATGGCCTATAAATCTCAGTTCAAGTCAAACAAACAAACCTGCAAACATGTGTATACTAAATGTTAATTATGTAAAGCTTACGGGACATAATAATCTTAAATTGGCTCATTGTTCCACTGGCAGTCCTCCAGTGTGCGGCAGCCTGGCAGCTAGTCCCATGTTCTGCAGCCAGAGGCTCTGTATGTCTCATAATTTGCCAAAGATATATTTGACTTTAGTATTATCTCTTTCTCAAAATTGTTGCAATGAATACTGCCTCCTCTGTCTTTGTTGAATCACTAAAACCTTATTTTAATGCAAGTTCACTCTCTTGACTTTTTTTTCTGTCAATAGGCTGTAGTCGCCGTGCCTGAATATATTGTCAGTATGTATACTCAACAAAAATATAAATGCAACACTTCTCTCAAATTTTGTACATATATGTATTTGTTAAAATCTGTGTTAATGAGCACTGCTCCTTTACTGAGATCATCCATCCATGACAGCTGTGGCATAAAGAAATGCTGATTAACCAGCATGATTATGAAACAAGTGTGCCTTGGACTGGTCATATTAAAATGCCACTCTAAAATGTGCTGTGTGATCCTCAACAAAGACATTTATTAGGCTCTGAGCTAGGCCTGAGCGATAAAATGACAGTGATATGTATCGGCAATAGACATGACATCAATAGCGATAAGAAAGTAGTTTGATAAAATGTTTGATAGGTTCACTTAAATGCATTAAATGCAGACCACCATGAGAGGACATAAGTGATATGCCCCGGCTCATAAACAGCCTGTCCTATCTCTTGATAATGGAGTGTACTACGAGACACACACGAACAGGTCAGGCGTAGCTAGCCTAGCTGCCTGCCTCGTCAACAGCGGAGGCAGCATATCACTAAGCACTATGAGTGACATGTGAAAAACAAATCATTTAACAGGTGTGTGTGGTCCAACCGCACCTTCGACACATCATGGAGCAACACATGATGACAACAGAAACAGCACCGAGTGACAAATGAATGCAGATTTTTTAAAAAGGACAGGTCAGCTCACCAGTATGGCAGTTATTGTAGTCAGACAGCTATCAGAGGGGGAGGGGCTCAGACATCCAGAGGGAACTCAGAGTAGAAAGACCTCCTTCATATCAAAAGGTGCCAACTAAGGTGAAGGAGATGGAA
>JAJHUR010094159.1:42442-54081 GCA_027495735.1 Lutjanus campechanus | reverse complement strand
AAGCACGTGAAGACAAAACTGGTGAAGGAGGGCTTCGATCCAAATCAAATAACGGACCCTCTCTACTTCCTGGATGAAAAAGAGAAGAATTACGTCCCGCTGACGCTGGACATATTCAATTCAATCACGTCAGGGAAGATCAGAATCTAAAATCTAAAGTGGATTTTTTTTTTTTCTGTTCCGCCTGTTTGCACTGTCACACATCGCCCACATGCATGTGATATGAAGCTCGTTTGACTTTTGGTTGTTTCATGATTTGTTACATTTGTGACTTTGACACTAATTTCATGCGTAAAATGACTTTAATGTATTTAAAGTTTGATAGCTGCACTGAGCTGTGAGATTGACGTACACACATGTAGCGTAAATGCACCGACTGTTTCACTTGGAGCAAGAGATTAGATCAGATTAGATTATTTATTTTTCAAAGTGTCATGCAGCAAAAAGGTGCCCAGCCCTCATGGGCTTATAAGACACCACAAACAAAACAGAGACAAATCAGGAAAATACAAACAAACATCAAAATACAGACAGAACAAAAGAGAACAAAGGTACACTTCCTACAAGACAGCTGAGACATATCTAAGGCACATCACTGTGCCTTTTAAAAACCCATCAAATGAAAAGTGCCCTTGACCGCTGTTGATAAGCATTTAGCGCAAAGTGAGCTAAGAGAAACACTTTATCTGTAAATAGGTACTTAAGTCTCTCTTCATCAGACATAGCAATCAAGTCCAAACAATCATCAGACGTTTTGAGAAAAAGCCTGTATCTTAGGTTGTAATATAATGGACAATAAAACAAAAAGTGCATTTCATTTTCAACTTCTCCCAAGTCACACAGACGACATTTTCTCTTCTCTTCTGGAATTGAATGAAATCGACCAGTTTCCACTGCCAGAGGCAGGATTCCACATCTCAGCTGGGCACACACAGACCTCTGCGCTCTGGTCAGGCTAAGGGTGACATAGTTCTCAGGTTGGTAAATACATTTAATCCTATTATACATTCTCAATTTTGGTTTACACAGAATTTCTTCTGACCATTTCTGTTTATAGTTCTCAAAGATAATTGTTTTAATTTGACTGACATTACACAACAATTTATTTCTGAAAATATATTGAAGGCCTACTTCATCACAAATTTTTGCAAACCCTCTTGTCCAAGAGTATTTATTAGCAAAGTCCCAACAGAAAATTTGTTTTGCAAGTCTATTATCAGGCATATTAATTCATCTATTCCATAGTCGCACCATGTCACCCTTATGCCGCACTTCACATGGCTCCCAGCCCATGTCACCACATACTGCAAGTTTTGGGACCATTTTGTGCACGCCCAGAAAGCAGCACATAGCTCTGTTCTGCACTGCATCACATTTAGTTTGCTTACAATAACCCCAGACCCCCACAGCATAATCTAGGATGGGACATACACAAGAATGATACAATCGAGTATAAGTTTTATAGCGAAGATCCCTACAAAATTTAATCTTATTAAGGACAGCTCCCAGTGCCCTACTGGCAGAGTCCGCTAAGGTTTTTATTCCTCCCTCAAAGGTAAGATGGTCATCTACAGTTACACCTAGATATTTATAACATTTAGTATGTGACAAAGGACTTGAACCAAAATAGAAATTAAACTTAGTCTGTACCACTCCCTTCTTTCTAAAATGCATAATCTGGGTTTTATCCTTATTTATCTTCAACCTCCATTTACTACACCAATCAAAGACAATATTCAACATACTTTGAAGATTCTTTTCAGTTTCTGCAAGGAGAACGATATCATCCGCATAAACTAAAGTGTCAAGAGAAGAGAGCCAGTTTTTCTAGTTGAGGAAACTGAGAGCTGTGAGCTCCTTATTCAGACCTCTTGCTGCGTAGCGTTGTGGTTTATTGAGGCTTTTGTCTGTGTGGAAGCTGGCATCTCTACAATAGATTTTGCCTTGTGTGGTTGTTAAATGATTGTTTTTACGTCCCTCCCTCTCTTCATGGCTGAATGATCTGAGAAAAATAATAACCTAATTATCTCAGGCCTTTATTTGTGACCCAGGTGGTTTAAAGATGTGATTGCAGCATGAGCACAAATTCATGCTGTTTCTACTTGTATGCAATAAAATAAAGTAATGCTTTTGCTTGTTATTTAGGTCAGCTGAGTAAATTTGTTGGAGACAGGTGCACCAATGGCTGATGAAATGTAAACCTACAGCTTGTTCAAACACTGTTGAAAATTGCAATCTTTCAAATCTTGAATTTATTTTTCCTCAAATTTGTTTGGTACACAAAAAAAAGTAATATCGAAGTTAGAAAAGTCATATTTCTATGTTCTGAAGTGGTTTGAACAAAAAAAAAAGGGCATTAGTTCATCTAAACGTAATCACTTTCAATCAGCACTTTAGTGTGGTGGTGGTTGTATCTGCAGAGACCCTGACATCCTGCATTTCCTTGCTTTTCCTCATTATTTTACTGTGCTCGGGATGCTTAACCAGCCCAGAATGTTTGTACATTTGGTGCATTTACGAACAGAGAAAAGATAAAGAAAAGCTCTGCTCTCTTTCGTGTGTTTTCTCAGACAGGACAAAACCATCCTGACATGCAGAGACTCATGTCGGCTCGTTAGTGGCGTAGCTTAGGGGGTGTAATCACAGTCAGTTCATCACTTCAGTCCAGAGAGAAATATTTCAACAACTATCAGATTGATTGGCATGCCTGGTCCCAGAACCACCCGAGAGTAAACACTCTGAAGTCTTAAATCTCAAGTCTTAACCCGTGTGTACATAATTACTTTTATTTGTTCAGCTTTGTTGTTCTTGGTCTGAGCTTTCATGTGAGAACCTGCAGTGAAATTCCTTGTATGTGTACACACACTTTACAGATGAAACCAGTTCTGATTCTGACAACAGACCAGTGACTTTGACATCCCACGTGATGAAGACCCCTCAGAGACCGATACTAGAGGTATCCATTACAGTTACAGATTAAAAAAAGATGTAATCAGATTACAGATACATTTTGTAAAAATGGGGATTATATGTAGGATTACAGTTTTAAAATAAATAATGATATACTACCATGCATGGTGCACACACTGAGGAAAATGCTTCACTGAGTGCAAATTGAGACATTTCTTGTCTTTAAATCAATCAATCAATCAATCAATCAATCAATCAATCAATCAATTGTTCACAACAAAGGAAGGAACAGCTGGACAAACGATTAAACCAAACAACGAACATGAAGTGGCAGGACTGTGACAGGATTAATTAAATGATTCATCATTTTCAGTCTTTTTTTCATATTAAAAATATCAAAACTCAAATTTCAGCTTCTTAAATGTGAATGTTTTCTGTCTCTCTGACAGTAAACTGAATGTTTTTTAATTTTGGACAAAACAAGACATTTGCAGACGTAATCTTGGGCTTTTATGAACATTTTTCATCATTTTCTGACATTTTATGGACCAAAAAACTAATCGATTAATTGAGAAAATAATCAACTAACAAATCACTGATGAAAAAAATATTAGTTATTCTATCAAGCTAAACAATTTCACCAGATTTTGTACTACGGTAATCCAAAAATAGTGTAAGATCATTTCTATCACATTCTTCATAAAGCTATTATGTAAAGTAATGCAGCTACATAACCAGCAGGAAAATCTCTTGTATGTCAAGCGACTTTTCTTAGAGATACGACCTTTTCCACTTCAAAGTAAGGATCAATAAATAACAATTTCTCTGCTTTAAGTCATATTTAAGATCAGAACTGATCATAAATCCGTCTTACAGATGAGGCCACTGCACATGTCTGCAGTTTCCCACCTGGACTGTCCAGGTGGGAAACTGCAGTGATTTTAACACCACACAGACTCTGATGGGGGTATCAGGTGGTAGTGTTAAGATGAATGTATTTAGTTTGTTGCAGTTTATAACTTCACCACTAGATGCCACTAAATTCTCCACACTGGTTCTTTAAATCCAGTATTTTTGGATTTAGTGTGACTGTTGGTGGGACAAAAGCTGTTTCATTTCAAAGCATCACTCTGAGTTATTTGAAATTTTAATGCAACTCTTCACAATATTCTGACATTTTTATAAACTTTGAATTAACTTATTAAAATGTATTTGGTCTTTCACTCCCTCTTCCATCAGGCTACAGTAGTTATTTTAAATTATTCTTTTACACTCTAATTTTATGAACCAGAGGTGTAGTTTTGAACTTTTCATTAGCTTCTATTTTTATTTCCTCAGTTTGATTCAGTTTCTAGAGTGGGTTTGCTTGTTAAAGTTTAGTTTTTATTGTTTAAAAACCTTTTTATTTTTTATTTTTTTTATTCATTTCAGTGTTAGTTTTAATTTTTTCTTTTCTTTTTTATGTAACAATATGAACACAACACTTTGTGAAAGCAGTTTACTCACAGTCACAGTCAGTCAAATAAAATCTGACATCAGCGTCTTAAATGTGAATATTTTCTGGTTTCGTTACTCTTCTCTGGCATCAAACTGAATATCTTCGGGTTGTGGACAAAACAAGACATTTGAGGACGTCACCTCAGACTTTGGGAAACATTGATCGATATTTTATGAACCAAACAGCTAATCGATAAGTGATGATTATTTTGATTGATAATGAATATAATTGTTACAGGAAAGACTTGAAAAATTACTTGTTTTTCAACAGACGAGACTGTGACAGGATAAATTAATCAATTAATTACACCAGTGCTTGTGTCATCTCATGCTTATTGTGTTGACAAATTTTTTGACAAATTTCAAAGGTTAGTTTTTATTTTAATAAAATGTTTTTCTTTACAACTAATTTTAGTTTTAAGTTTAGTTTTATTTCATTACAATACTGAAACTGAACAGAATCTGCATCAATATAGATTTTTTTCCCCATTTTGTTTATTTTTTTAATTCAGTTTTTTTTAGACAGTCCTTGTTATTTCTGACCTGTGTGTGTGTGTGTGTGTGTGTGTCAGTGTTGGTGTGTAACTTGCACGCCCCTCCCCACAAACCAGCAGACAAATACAGCTCAGTTTGGGGAGCTCACGCCCACCACTCGCTCAGATTGCAGATTTATGAGGAGGGTTGCCATGTGCACAGTCTCTGTTTGTCATGTTTATGACTTCTGTTATAAATACAGGCTGCATCTTTTTGTCCCTGTCGGAACTTCATGTGCTTTTTAAAAATAAATAATTAGCCTACCAGGAAACAAACTGCAGTAAAATGTCACAGCCTGGAGGTGTCGCAGGTTTAAATGCTGCACTCCTGCCTGCATGTTTGTCACTTTGTTCAATAAGTTTTTTCACTGTTTTAAAATTTTGTGCTGCAGAATCCGGTTGTGCATCGTCACAGGAGAGTGCAGCATGAGAATAAGATTAAAAAATGCGCAGAAATGGGTGCAAAATCAGTGCAGAGAGAATGTGTAGAGATCGGATCTGGCAACAAGTAGAAAACATTCCAGAATGAAGGAGGGGTCGGCGGGTCGGAGGTGAGCACCGCCCCGAGCTGAGTGGGTGAACTTTGTCACAAATAATCTGAGCTGCAGCGCATTATTTCTACCTCCTCTGACTCTCACTTACAGATGCCTCCTGTGTAGCTCTGCAACATGTACATCTGGTTCACGGTGTTGGCCGGACTGGCCGTCCTGTCCCTCTCCTTCTTCAGGACACTTTTCCCTTACTTTGGACAGGACTGCGCCTACATCCTGAGGAGCATGAAGCTGGCAGTCAGGCTCGCCAAATACAAGAAAATCAAACCTTTCTACAGTATCGTGGACCACTTCTTGGATGCAGTGAAGAGGCATCCCGCTAAGACTTTTGTGCGCTTTGAGGGTCGGGACTATTCGTATGCAGAGGTGGACAAACAGAGCAACAAGGTGGCCAGAGCTCTGCAGGCTGCAGCAGGGCTCCGGGAGGGGGACACGGTCGCTCTGTTTCTGGCCAACGAGCCCAGCTTCATGTGGACCTGGCTCGGTTTGGCCAAGCTGGGCTGCGCGACCGCTCTGCTCAACTTTAACATCAGGTCCAAGTCTCTGCTGCACTGTTTCTCCTGCTGCGGGGCCAAAGTGATCATCGCCTCTCCAGGTAAGACATAACAACAGGAGGAGGAGGAGGAGGAGGAGGAGGAAGGCTCCCTAGTCTTTCTCCACCATTCCCCCTGAAGCACGCTGCTGTTCACATGTGCAGAGTTCAAAGTACAGCTTTAAGTTACTTTGTGTATTTCCATTTTGTGCAGCTTCCCGTATCATAAAGTAGTCTACATTCACTTAAATGTTCTGGTGTTTAGGTAATTATTTTGAGTAGGGGAGACTGGGGACAGTTGCAACACGTTTGCATATGATCCATATCATTTAAAGTTGAATGCATGTGACCTATTGTCATACTTGCCAGCCTCGAGACCTCAAAAATAGACAGGATTTTGATGCCAAAAGTTTGAATTTCATAGACTTTGCTTTCTGCATTCTGTTGACTTTTAAAGAATGAAAACAACACAAAATAATAAGTACACTGCAGTAGCATTCATTTTACTTTTAATTCTCAGGAAAAAAAATACTGAATAATTCGTCCCTCTACCATGAACTTACATGAATCTCTAGCATAAACTTATATTCATCAGTTTTCATCAATTTATTTTATTTATTTTACTTTTCTTTCAAAACTTCCCCCCTGAAAAATGAAAATTCAGTCATTATCTACTCATACTCACCCACATACTGGTAGAAGGTCAGGTTTTGTTATTTACTCCAGAAAATGCTGCAGGAGTTTCACAAGAAAACAGTGATGCAGAATCTCTCAAACAATTTAAGTGAACGGTGACCAGTTTTCAAAGGGAATAAACAACATAAAATGCCTCCATACTGCTCATCTGGTGTAATCCAAGCATCCTTAAGACCTGACATGCCCTTCACTTGAGTGTGCACAAATCTTGAACACTAGATTTAGCTGACAGGTGTAGATAAATCAGGGTTTTACACAAACACATATTAAGCTTATAAAATACACCTACACCTACCTAAACATTTCCTCACAGAGAAGCATCTTCTAGTCGAGACTCGTCATGTCTCAGACGTCCATCGGTTGTTGTCGGTTTCATCAAAGAGACGTTTTCCCTCCAAACTCCTCAGATGGTTTCATGTAAATGACTGTTTGAGGCCCAAAGAAGTAAAACTCTCCAATATTTCACAAAAATGCTCAGAGAGTTTTTTTTTTTTTTAAAGGACTACAAGTTTTCTACCACATTAATCATCTCACAGCTCCCCTCACATGTATCTTCTGACCCCCTGGAGCCACTAAACTAAACTACTCACACTAACATTAAATAAAAGTAGTAAAGATTATCTGAACGTTGACCTGCTATAACATTAAAATGCTGCTCACATAGAGTCACTATTAAGTCTAATAATGTCATGTGTAATAAATCTTTGCAGGTTTTTAAATAATATTTATTGATCCTTTTATTTAAGTAAAGTATCTGAGCACCTCTTCATCTACTGGAAGATTGTATTTTTGTGTATTTTTGATATATAAATGCTTTCACCTGACAGCTGTAATGATTGTGTAGACATGTGATTAACACACAAAACATCTGATTGATTGAGAACATGATACGATGCTGCTATCAGGGCTGTAGTGACCTGCTTCTGGGGGCGAGGGGAGGTTTTCAAAAGTGAACTTTTACCCAAATCTCGTCACTTTCAGAGCAAACAGCAGACGGCACGTTATCCTTTCATAGTAGTTTGTCCCAGGACACAGAAACCAGCCGGTCGTACCGTTCTGCCCCTTAAAGTAAAAAAGTAAAGGTGATTATTACCACACAAATGTGCAATTATACAAATTACTATAATTTTATTGGCTCACAGTGAACCTGGGACGCGGTGCAGCTGCCAACTTTGCCTGGTTGGTGGTCCAACCTTTGTTGCGGTAGATTAAAATAGAGTATTTAAAGCAGAGACGACTTAGCATCACTCGAATCAGATGCACCATTAAACACTCATTAAAAAACTTTAAATTATCAGTTGTTGCTTGTAATTCTGTGGAGTTAATAACTGTGAAGGTGCTAATCGTCCTTTATTAACAACTTTTACCTTTGATTTAAAGGTTGTTTGTGATTAGTTTGTTTTAATCTGCTCTGTGAACAGGATAAAAAACCTGAAATATATGTTTACTGCATTTAATTAAATGGTGATTTTGTGTTTTTAGTGTGCGTATATGTGGTAACTTCTAAGACATTTGCACATGACAAGAGTGTATCAACAATTTCATCACAGTGCAGTGATTTGGTAAGACAGCTGATAACACTGATTCATCACCCAGTTTTAATCCCCACAGGAAAAAAACAAAAAAAAACAAGACAGTGTCCAAGAATAAAAGAAGAAGAAAACATGTTTTTACACAGCAGGTTGTATTTTGCACAATTAAGGACATGAGTTGTTTCAGGGCTGAGAAGATACAATTATTATAGGATCGCAGGGTCTTAAAAAGTCTAAAAATCCAATAATCTGAGGCCTTAAAATGTCTTAAATATCATTTAAGACATTAAATCTGGCTTTTAAATGTGTTATTGGGAAAAACCTTCTTGATCAGGCTGTGACAACTACAAAAGAATCCCAACATGGAACCAGTGAAGTCTGATGCAAAATGTGCACCAAAGTCCGTCTCTAATTCGATCCACTCTGCACTAAAAGCTCCAGCAACTCCAGTAAGTGACCTCCTGATAGCGTTTGGATCTACACCAACATTAAAAGTGGACAAATTTAACTCATTGAAACCCCCACAAACCCTGTTATTAGTAATGAAGGAAACAGCTGTATTTTGCAGCAAAAATGAAAATCTTGGTGTCAAAATTTAGAAAAGTGACAAAATCCAAGAGGAAACTTCATTGAGATGCCTTCAGCGCTCTCATTTGGCCCACAGGCCAGAGAAAACATGGACGACAATGAGATATGAACAAAAACAAAAGGTACAGTAACTGCAGACCCTCTGATAGCCAATAGATTGCTATTAATTGATACTGAAAGAGCCACCAACCAAATGGGGGGAGCACCTCTGTTTATCCTTTTTAATTTTTAATTTTATTTTCTCTTCCTTTCTTATCGACAGCATGATTACCATGCACTTTGTTTACCAAATTATTTTGACAGTTTGTGAATAAATTATGAATTTTTCATGAATTTAATGATGATTGTTTACTTAACTTATTTAGTCACCTTTTATTACTTTCAGTATAATATTGCCAACCTTGTTTAGGGTTTCTGTATGAGTGTTTTTTTTTGTTTCTTCCCCCCTTATTTGTAGTTTTTCCTCTTCATTTTGTTTATTCCGTTCTTTGCTATTTACCGTGGTTGCATGTCACAATGATACCTCACATTTAAAAAAAAGAAATGCCTTTAAATATACAGCGTGTTTAATTATAACAGAACATTTCAACATTCAGCTGGTCAGATAGTGATTGTTCTGGGTGGGACATTGAGTGAAACCACAGTCAGAGAGAGGCGGCTGCATCAGAGCCACTGTTGCACATTTTTAGATGAATCTTACTTGCAAACATTCTGATAATTGTAGAAATACTGAGTATCGGATCCCTAACTAGGAGTCATGTGACTTCATTATCTAACAGCTTCCTCAACAATAACTGTTATCAGGAACAGAAGTTTAATCCTTGTTTTTCTCACATGGTTTCAGTCAGTTTGCTCTGCAAGTTCATTTTAGGTCACAAACAAAAGGAACGCTGCACTCACACTGTGCTAAAGTTTCACTCCTCACAAGTGCCTACAATTGGGTTGACCTGTCTGCACCATGTGCTCCTGTCCCAGCGGGACTTGAGTTACATGATACATGCCCTGGATTGTGCAACAGAGCGTTCTGACATGTTGTGTGGAGCTTGAATGCCTCTCTGTGTTTGCAGAGCTGCAGGACGCCGTGGAGGAGGTGTTGCCGACGCTCAGAGAGCAGGGTATCACTGTGTACCTCCTGTCTGAGGCCTGCAGCATCCAGGGCATAAACCCTTTGTCTGACAAGATCTCCCAGGCCTCAGACCAGCCGCTGTCCCCGGACCTGAGAGCCAACATCCACATCAGGAGCACGGCTCTGTACATCTACACGTCGGGCACCACAGGTACGCCGGGAAACTCCTCTGCTGTGAAGTAATAGACCTGGATAACACAGCTGTCAGTGTAGCTAAAAGTGATGCAGTTTAAAACAACAGTCCTGCGATAAATCCTCATGAAGGTTTCTGTTCAGGTTTTGTTGAAACTGCAGTTTATGCAGTTCAGCGGCATCACAAACAGAAGCCTCCAAAATGACCAGGAAGTGAGAGGTGTTGAGTCAGCGCCATGGTTATTTTGGAAGATGTACAGTAGTTTGTGGTGCCGGTAGAAGTTTTTGTAATATTTTATCCAGTGTTTCAAACCAATCAGGGTCGGTGTTGCCAGATGGAAACGACAGCAATATCATGCTGCCAGGCTTGTGGAGTAATAGATTACATGTAATGAGATTATGTAATCTGGATGCAAAAAAAAAGGTAACTGTGATCCATTACAGTAACAGATTAAAGATGTAATATTATTATTAGATTACAGACACATGCAGAAAATATTGGGATTATTAGCGGGATTGGTAGGATTACAATTTAAAAAATTTTTGAAAAATCTTTAAATCAATCAGTAAGAATAAACTGTTGTAAATAATGAACTTTAATAAACTTAACTAACATAAAATACTTGATGATTGATCAACCGTTTTGAGTCTTTATTTTAAAGAAAAAAATGTCCAAATTCTCAGATTTCAGCTTGTTAAATATGAATGATTCTTGGTTTCTTTACTCCTCTCTGACAGTAAACTGAAGGTCTTTCGCTTGTGGACAAAACAAGACATTTGAGGACGTCTTCTTGGACGTTTTACACCTTTACTCATTTGCTTTGATAATGAAAATAATCGTTACAGGAAAGACTTGAAAAATAGGTCTGAACATGTGGAGTACATGGAAGATTGTGACAGGAAAAATTTACTGATTAATTCTTTTTTAGTCATTTCTGAATGAAAAAAATGACAGTAAACTGACCGTGACTGACCCTATTTTTGAGTTGTCGACAAAATAAGACGTTTGAGGATGTCATCTTGGACTTAGATCAGATTTTCTGACATTTTATGAACAACTAATCATTTAATTGAGAAAACAATTGGCAGACAGTTGTGGTACATGTTACTAACTACATTTTTTTTTAACAGGTAATTAGATCTGCATTGGAATACATTGTTAGTGACCCCCCGAATCCTGCGTACTGCGATTTTAAAATGTTCGTATTTTAACCAAAACTGTCGTATGTACTGAACCAACCTAGGAAGAGACCAGGATGCTACATTCAATGGCAAAACTCTGCAGCGCACACAGAGGCTCCGTGGTCTAAACAACAGCGACTGTGTATCACTTCATGCAGAGTCAGTTCCCGTCCGTTACACAATCACCCCTACTGTTCTGACCCGTCAAAATAAAAGTCCCAGACCGACACACTGTGTCACTGCTTTACCAGCAGCTGGATCAGTGTGGTGCAGTTATGATTGTGTGATCAGGTTCAGTGCTGCTCATGTTATTTGTTGCTCTCACATCACAAACAAGGCTTTGCTGTGGGTTTATTGAAA